>WHUZ01000253.1:0-18560 GCA_015179045.1 Kalaharituber pfeilii
ACAGAGCTCATTCTGTAGCATATCGAGCGCCGTCGAGAGGGCCTGCCATACCTGTTAAGCTGAGCTCATGTTGCCATATCGCGTGCCGGCGAGAGGGGCTGCCATACCTGTTAACAGTGCTCATTCTGCAGCATATCGCGCCGCCGAGAGGGCCTGCCATACCTGTTAAAAGACCTTGTCCTGCAGCATATCGCGCCGTCGAGAGGGACCTGCCATTCCTGTTAATTGAGCTCATGTTGCCATATCGCGCGCCATCGAGAGGGCCTGCCATACCTGTTAACAGAGCTCATATCGAGCGCCGTCGAGAGGGCCTGCCATACCTGTTAAGCTGAGCTCATTGCCATATCGCGTGCCGGCGAGAGGGGCTGCCATACCTGCTAACAGAGCTCATTCGGTAGCATATCGAGCGCCGTCGAGAGGGCCTGCCATACCTGTTAAGCTGAGCTCATGTTGCCATATCGCGCCGGCGAGAGGGCTGCCATACCTGCTAACAGAGCTCATTCGGTAGCATATCGAGCGCCGTTGAGAGGGCCTGCCATACCTGTCAAGTTGAGCTCATGTTGCCATATCGCGCGCCGGCGAGAGGGGCTGCCATACCTGTTAACAGTGCTCATTCTGCAGCAGATCGCGCCGGCGAGAGGGCCTGCCATACCTGTTACGTTGAGCTGTAAACAACACGTTCTCAGCGCGTCAGCAGCTGAATTCGATGAGGGTAATTGCGGCACTGTCAACCGGCGTGTACTACCCTGCCATGGCTTAGGGCTGCAAGCGGGTAGCGTGATAGAAAAAAAAAAAAAAAACGGCGTGCACTGATCAACGCCCATACCTAGTCTCGTGCTCCTAGCGTCGCAACGTGAAAATAATAATAATACGTAAATCACGTGCGCGCCGTAGCGGCTGGGCACGAGACTAGCCCATACCATAGTTCTCATACTACTTTTTTTTTTCATTGCAAGCCCTCTCATAGGCTATGGCGGGTCTCATACTACTGTGGGTCCAGCAGTCTTAATCGGCAGCCCGGAAATGTACTAAACCACAGCCCATCAAGCCCATATCGTACTATATGGTCCGCCAGCCGAGCCATACAAACACCTACAAATGGCTGTAGTAGTACCCGACCCAATAAATAGGCAATGAGTGGTCCAATGGCAGCCTAAGGACTAGCCTGACAAGTGGCCGTGGCCCACCGAGTGGCCGTGGCCTGAGCGCGCGTATGAGATACCTGAAGATATTAGGCATATCAGGCGTATTCAACATATTGAGCGCGCGTATGAGATACCTGAAGGTATTGGGCATATCAGGCGTATCAAGCATATTGAGCGCGCGTATGAGATACCTGAAGGTATTGGGCATATCAGGCGTATCAAGCTATTGAGCGCGCGTATGAGATACTGGGTATCCCCAGCATGTTGAGTGCACACATCAGCATGCATGAGATATTCGGCATACTACACAGTTGTCAGCATCCTGATTTACTTGTTATACTCAAGAGTCAATATACTAGTGAGAAGTGCGCGCTCAACATACTCAACATGTCCAATATGCCCAAAGTGCCCAATTTGCCCAATCTCTCATAGACGCACGCAATATCTGATATGCGCACTCAATATACTCATATGTTCAATACGCCCAATATCTCATGCGTGCGCTCAATATACCTAATAGGCCTGCCTGATATGCCTGACATCTTCAGGGCAGTCAATTTTCTGAATCTGGCAAGATCACAGCATCCCAAAAATGCCCTCTTAGGATATTGCTCAATCGAGACGAACCCTACGCCATCGCAAAGGGGCGTCTCATTCGGCGGCTCACGGGGCCACTCATCAGACCACCGGTCGGCCACTACAGCCGCTAATTGCTGTTCACATGGTCGGCAGGCAGACCCCAGTAGTATGTGGATTAGTACATTTCCGGGTTGCCCGTTTACACTGCCGTAGTATAATATGTGTGTGATGGGCTGTGAACTAGGTATGTTTCCGGGTTGCCAGTTGAAACGGCGCACAATGAACTACCGTATTAACTCACTTAAGAGGTAAAACACAAATGCGCACTAGTGTAGTCTTGGCAGAACTTCGGGTGCTATTAATCGCACTAGCACGTGCTTTGGTATAATATTGGTATTTTTTTTTTCTTTTTTCTTTTTTTGGGAGTTACGTCACTATCAGTCTCCATGCTGTTGAGGCTAGCATCGCAGTAATTAGCGTGCCCGTGCCTAATACATGCGCAGTAGTGCTAAGAGGCTTACCAAGACCACCAAAGCACGTGTTTGTATTTTACTTCTTAAGTGAGTTAATATGGTAAATCTGACAGGTATGACTCTTTCCACTTGATGGTGCCTTTCTTTTTTTTTTTTAAACGTGGCCCCGCATGCACCTAGCTAGGCCTCTGGGTCTAAACCCTCAAAGCCGAAGGCAGGCTTATCTAACTACAGTATCCCTCTGCCACCTTCTCTACATGCGAAAAACCGCCCTAGTCTCATACCAAGCCCCTAGGGCACTCTCCGAGCACACTCCGCCCCACTAAATAAAATAACTACGCTGTGCCTCTGCCGCCATGCTCGAATAAAGGAAAATTTATCCCCTCCTCTTATAGAATTTCAGCGACCCAAAAAACTCCCCAGTACTCGAGTACATCTACCTCTTCCTTTTCCTTCCACTCTTTCTCATCCATATCTTCCCACTTTTCCTATCCTACCAGGTATTCCACCTCCTCACACCTGAAGGCCAAGTGGTCATCTAGTTGCTTCTGTCCACACCCGCATACACTCCCCTCTACTGCACTTGATGGCGTGAGATGTGGCAACATGAGCTGAATTTGATAGGCATGGTAGGCCCCCCGTGACAATGCCCGCGATGGCACGATCTGCTGCAGAATGAGTACTATTAACAGGTATAGCAGCCTCTTTCGCTGGCATGTGATATGGAAACATGAGCTCAACTTAACAGGTATGGCAGGCCCTCTCGACAGCGCTTGATATGCTACAGACTGAGCTCTGTTAACAGGTATGGCAGCCTCTCTTGGTGCTCGACATGCCACAGAATGGGCTCAATTAACAGGTATAGTAGCCCTCTCGCCGGCGCGCGATATAGCAACATAAGCTTAACTTAACAGGTATAGTAGGCCCTCTCGACGGCGCTCGATATGCTACACACTACGCTCTGTTAACAGGTATGGCAGCCTCTCTCGGCGCTCAACATGCTACAGAATGGGCTCAATTAATAGGTATGGCAGCCCCTCTCACCGGCATGCGATATGGCAACATGAGCTCAACTTAATAGGTATAGCAGGCCCTCTCGATGGCACTCGATATGCTATAGACTAAGCTCTATTAACAGATATGGCAGCCTCTCTCGGCACTTGACATGCCACAGAATGGGCTTAATTAACAGGTATGGCAGCCCCTCTCGCCGGCGTGCGATATAGCAATATGAGCTCAACTTAACAGGTATGGCAGGCCCTCTCGACGATGCTCTGTTAACAGGTATGGCAGCCTCTCTCGGCGCTCGACTGGCTACAGAATGGGCTTAATTAACAGGTATGGCAGCCCCTCTCACCGGCGCGCGATATGGTAACATGAGCTCAACTTAACAGGATGGCAGGCCCTCTTAATGGCGCTCGATATACTGCCGAATGAGCTCTGTTAACAGGTATGGCAGCATTTCTTAGTGTTTGACATGCCACAGAATAGGCGCAATTAACAAGTATGGCAGCCCCTCTCACTGGCATGCGATATAGCACCATGAGCTCAATTTAACAGGTATGACATGCCCTCTCGAGGGTGCTCAATATGCTACACAATAAGCTCTGCTAACGGGTATAGCAGGCCCTCTTGATGGTGCTCGACATACTATACAATGAGCTCTGCTAACGGGTATGGCAGGCCCTCTTGGCGGTGCTCGATATGCTACACATTGAGCTCTGCTAATGAGTATGGCAGGCCCGCTTGATGGTGCTCGATATGCTACACAATGGGCTCTGCTAATGGGTATGGCAGACCCTCTTGTTTTTTTTTTTTTTTTTTTATTTCATTACACACATGCCGCCTGGCAGGCTATGACGAGGGGCCCTCCCGATGGCGTATGATCAGTCAGAATAAGCTGAATTTAACAGCTATGGCATGCCCCTCTTGACAGTGCTATATCCTGTGGTATGGATTCTATTGACAAGTATGGCAGGCCCCTCTCCACAGTGCGATATACTGCAGAATATGATGAATTTGATAGGTATGGCAGACCTCGGCGGCGCGATAAACTGCAGAATATGATGAATTTGACAGGTATGGCAGACCTCGGCGGCGCGATTTCAACAGCAAGCCTACGGTGAGCAGCAGCTTTAGGTCAATTCGATGATAATGTGGGTGTAGTGGGCATGGGAATTTGTATATAGTTTTAGTCGTCATTCAATAAATTGATAAATTGCTGCATGATTACATATTGGGATATATAAGCAAGTGTAGAATACAATAAGCACAAGTATACAAGGACTATATTCTACTACAGGTGATGGTTACAATATCCAACCTATCATGGGTAGAGCACCTTATTCCAGCAGGGTTAAGCATGCATATAGTCGGCGTGCTGACGCCTGAGATGTTGAAGTTAACTGTGATTATGCCCATACTGCTAGCAAATAGAGATTTCACGCTCACAATGTTAGTATTAATGGTCATGCGCCCGTACTGCTTGCAAATAGATAGCGTACGCTCACAATGTGAGTGTTAATGGTCATGCGCCCATACTACTAGCAAATAGACAGCGTATGCTTACAATGTGAGTATAAAGGGCGATGCATTCATGCTGCCAGCAATAGAGGTTGTGCGTCTACAACGTATGTATTAAAAGAGCTGCACTGAGGGCATGAGTTTATGTTAGGAGCGCCCTATGCGCCCATTGCACCTGGTGTACCCAGGCAGAAAAAATTATTTTTGCTGATAAAATTTAAAACTGGAAAAACTGTTAGGGCTATTGTGGACTGTACGGCCTCCGCGCCGATTGTTTTGGCATTGGAGTTTGAGGTTACGAGCAAGACTTGCAATGATTAAGCAAGGTGATGATTTTTGTAAATACTTTGTTTTCGTTTTCATTTTCATTTTTTTGGCATCCCGGTTCCTGATTCTGTTCCGTCTGCTTGGGATTATGTGCATTCTATTAGCGTTCCGGGAAACCTAATAAGGTCTCTGATAATTTTGTTTCATCTTTTGTTTTAAACTCTTACTAAGAGAGAAAGAAATTTGTTTTTGATTTGATGCCAAAGTTATGGATATCGGTGAATGTATTATTAGTTTGTCCTGATTAATGACTTTCGATTGATTCTGTCAATGGCATTCCAAAGTATAGCATATTTGATGTCCCTTGTGTTCATATTGATTTGCCTTTTGCTTCTATTCTTTCTGAAGATTTTAATACTTTAAAGGGGGTGATATTCTGTTGATGTCACGGCTAAGGTGGAAACTTGCCTACCACTGTAGCAAGGGGCAAGAGTTCTACTACTAATTAGCTGCCATAGCTAAAGGTGAAGACTTACCCGCTAAGGGGAAAACGCTGACCCTGCAATCGAACATAAGACCAATGCTGATTGACCGGACTGATCACCCGTTAGGCTTGGCTGTTGATTCTCACATCATTTAGATAGGGCAGTACTATGGAAGGGTGTGTCATCCGGAATGCAGCTTGATGCATACACTCGAATTACAGAAGCTTTATTTATATACGCACATGCATTAGTACATTCGTTATCTTTGTCCTGTACTATTTTTGCATGTTTTCGTTACATGTGCCTATTACCATGGGTATTGGCATTGATAAGGAATCGCCGTGGGGCCAGCCAATTATTCTTTTGTTGACTCCTTATGTATGGCTGCGCTGAAGTCTATATAAGCGCCGGCTGGCGATAGCATAGTTAGAAGAATCAAGACAGAAGCGGTGTCCTAAGTTTCTCTATAACTCTGAACCCATCGTTCCCTCACTACGCCCGTGAATCGCTCCGCTCTGCTGCATGCTCCCCGCCGAGTAGCTGCCCTTCCGGTCTGCCATATACACCTCCGTAGCTATTCCGACCCGCCGTATTCACACTTCCGGGATGACGCTGGCACCGCCGTTTTCCCCACCGTAGCCATAACATCCAGTCCCTTCCAGCACCCATCGGAGCCGAGCACCTCACGCCCGTAATATTACACTGCTCCTCTTTCACCTACCACTCCATCTCCACAATGTCAGTACCGGAAGGCTCATCCGCTGCCTCCTCTTCCTCAAGGACCTCTCCCTAGAGATGTCGCCAACCTCCGTGACGAGCAAGCGTCTCAAGGTAATGTATCCACCCCTTTCTTTCAGAGCCAGCAAGAACTGCAAAACATGATAACCCACGTTGCCGAGCTACCGGCAAATATGCGTGATCAAGTATTGCAGTAGCTAGCATTCCAGCCAGCACCGACTCCGCAACGACGACAGCCAGCATAGCCTCCATGGCCTAGCCAGGTCCGAAAGGCTCTTCTCCGAAGCATTCCCTCCGCCAGGTACTGATGGTGCGGTTTCCTCTGCAACCTGCAAATTTCCCCGACCCGAGTCGGCAAATCGCACGGCGCACCAAAACCTGATCCCGGAGGACCTCCTCCACCGGGTATTGATGGTGCTGGTACTCCTCCTCCTCGTGCCCCGCCTTGTGGTTCTCGTCGAGTACGAGACCCTACGCCTCTTCGTTTTCCCCACGAGCCAAGCACTGCCGTGGGACATTTCTCTCCTTCGCCTCCTGCGAAAATTCCCCTCTCCAGAAAAGTTTGATGGGGATGAAAAAGAGCTTGACAATTTTCTTTCCTGGTCCAACGATGGATTAGGAGTTCGCGAATTACTACCGATGATGAAATCTCTCGCTTGAAGGGCCCTGCCCTCACCTTTTCCATCGGAACCCCTCAGTGTTATATGCCACAGCTCTCACCCTACTACGTATGACCTTCCAGGACTCCTCAGCCATTGCTGAGGCTGCTCGAAACATTCGGACGCAAGCAGTAGGGTAGGATGCAGGATTTCTCAACTGAAATCGACGAAGTATTAGTACAATGACGTGGCAAAGACCCCCGACCCTGTTCTCATTTCCGACGTCTCCGCCAGCATTCGGAAGATGTCCGGAACCTTCTAGTGGGTCATACTGATTATCGAAGCAACTAGAACCAATGGAAGTTTCTATTGCTGATACCCTGGGAAAGCCTGGGAATAAGCGCTTCACTCCCTCCACCACCATGACAAACATCACCTCCGTCAGTAGCAGCTCTATGATACAGCCACCTCCACCTCCGAAGAACAAGAAGAGCAATGACATACCTGAAGAACTGACTCAGAGAAAAGGCAACCGATGCATCAGGTACAAGATTATGTCATGCTGTAAAAAGAAGTGATGGAAACCCAACCGAAGCCAAAGAAGGAAGACAAAGGGGAAGTAAAACGCCCTGGAGTCACGAATCCACTCTCTCAACTAGCCCAAAGAAGACGAAAACAGATTCTGGCCACCTCATAGGCCGTCGACGGATCCGAGAGGATCACTGAACTGTCTGACTTGGAGTGGATAGGGACCCTGCTCAGCGTGTTGGACTCCCTGTCATAGCGACCTCCTCAGTTGCGAGGTAAAATTCAAAACTGGAAAGACCGTTAGGGCTATTGTGGACCGTGCAGCCCCTGCGCCGATTGTTTCATTGGCAGACTGGGTAAGGAGTTGAAGATGAGGTTACAAGCAAGACCTGCAATGATCAAGATTCTTGAGAATCTTTCGTTTTCGTTTTCACTTTCGTTTTCGTTTTCTGGCGTCCCGGTTCCCGATTCTGTTTCCTCCGCTTGGGATTATGTGCCTTCTATTGGCATTCCGGGAAAATTTGATAAGGCATTCGTTAATTTTATTCCGCCTTCTGTTCTGAACTCCCGCCAGACGTTTAAGGAATTTGTTTTCGAATTTGACGCCGAAGTTATGGATATCAGCGGATGCATTATTAATTGCGTTCGAGTCAATGGCATTCTGGGAAAGTCTCTGTTGACTTTGTTTCGTCTTTTGTTTTGAACTCTCATCAAGGGAGTAAGAAATTTGTCTTTGAGTTTGAGCCGAAGCTATGGATATCGGCCCATGCATCATTGCATGTTAGATGCACTCGTATTGAGTTGCTTTCAGTTTTTCTGATGATCCCCTTAAAGAGAGTGATATTTCGTTGATTGAATCATGCGAGCACTAGTACTCGCGACACGTTAATGTTTTTTCTGAGGAACAGGTATGCCGCTTACCTCCTTACTAAAGCTGGGATCATGCAATCCCTTTCGAGAATTTATATGCGAAGCCTCCTCATGGTCCAGTGTACCTGGAAAGAAGATGAGGCCCTTTAAAGGTATATCGTCGAACACCTACCAGCAGGGAAGATACGAAGGTCAAGGTCAAAAGCAGCTTCACCGATTTTTTTTCAGAAGATAGATGGGTCCCTCCGACCGTGCGTTGATTATAAGGGCACTAAGCAAACTCACCATTTCGAACAAACACCCGTTGCCCTTAATGTCGGAACTCCTCAAAGAAGACCCAAAGTGGTAAATGGTTTATCAAACTCGATCTCGATAACGGCAACAACCCCATGTGGATTAAGTCAGGCGACGAACGGCGGCTGTCAAACACAGCCAACGGCTTATTCGAAGTACTTAGTCATACTTCTCGGACTCATCAACACACGTGCTTCCTTCGAAGAGATGATGGATGAGATCCTCACTTGCATCGATAGAGTTGTTTGGTACCTAGACTCTTAATCTATGAAGGCAAGTCCGAACGAGACCATAAAAGGATAGTGGAAAAGTGCTTACCAAGATTGAGCAAACATAGACCCGTGGTGCGAGTTTCATGTGCACGAAACCATGTTCCTTGGTTATTTTATTGATGGCCTCGAGATTAAGATGCACCCGTTCAAACTCTCTACCATTCGCGACTGGCCACAGCCGATTAAAGAAGGTGCAAGCCTTTCTATGCGTTGCAAACTACTGCCGCCGATTCGTCCTCAACTACTACTACCAACTTAATTTACTCCACTACAACCCGACCGCTTACAAGCCTTGACTGGAGATATACGCTTTATTTAGGGGGGGCAGAGCAGCAAGCTGCTTTTACGGAACTCCAAGACAAGTTCATCAGTGCCCCCATACTGCGACAGTTCGATCGATCCCTGCCTACGATTGTAAAACCGACTGCTCAGACCACGCACTCGCTGGCGTCTTGAGCTTAAGAATGACCTTACCACCCTTCACTCCTGCGAGTACCACTCCCGAATACTGACCCCTGCAAACGAAACTACTCTATCCACAATAATGAACTCTTGGCAATCCTTGATTGTACAAATGGAGGATAGAGTTATTGGGAATTAAGTTCACCGTCTTTACTAACCACGACGCACTTCACCACCAACGCCGAAACAGCCGGCAAGCCAACTGGAGCCGACTTTCCGAATTCCATTATGTCAGCCGACAAGCTGACTTTCCGAATTCGATTACGTCAGCTGGGAAGCCAACTGGAGCCGAGTTTCCAAATTCGATTAGGTCAGCCTAACGGCAAAGCGGACGCTCTATCTCGAACTAGTGAAGTACAAGACGTGTGGACTAATATTCCTGGAGTCAACGGTGACGAATGGTGATGATGCTATGACAGTAACGTGGCTCGACACTGGGGTGTGCATCGGGCTCCTCTCTCGGAACTTCTACTGGGATGGCTGGAAAGACTAAGTAGCTGATTATGTCGCCGGTTGTGCAGTCTGCTTGAAGGCCAAAGCCGACCAACATCTGAGGCAAACTAGACTTATGCCAATGCCTACTGGTACGAAGCCTTGGGAGGAGATAGCTATGGACTTTGTTAGAGAACTACCAAGGGCTTTCATGCTATTTCAGTTGTCACAAACCGGTTCACCGAAATACAGCGCTGCACTATACACCGGCAAAAAACACTTGGACAACTCGAGACATCGCCAACGCCTTCAATGACGTCCTCAGGCAATTTGGTCTACCCCGCTACATCTCCTCTGAACGTGGACGATAATTCACCTCAGCCCTCCGAAAAGACATTACAAAACTCCAACTCTGTACTGCTTACCACCCTCAGACTGACAGAGTCTCTGACGTGCAACGTCTGGTATTGCAGAGAGTATGTAATACAGACTCCCAAATAGTATCTCCACATCTTCCATGACCGAACTATGGCAGAGATGACGAGACTTGGGAAATGGTTGAGAATCTTCGTAGATCGTTGGAATCTGTCAGAAAGTTCCATGATCAACATCCGAGGAAGCCTTCGAGACCCTACGGTCCAATAAAGCATTGATGCTCATGGGACAGAGCATATCGCACAAATGGGAATTCTGTGCTGCCATGCTACTCGGATGGTTCGTTGACGTGAGTACCTTTTCCTTACGAAGACTTTTTCCCACCGGGTTTTGTCTTCGGGAAGGTTTTTAACGGCTCACTGATGATGAGTGAAAGACACACCAGTCTCACCATCGGCCACGGGCAACTGCGGTTCAGCTTGTGTGTTACCTCGCGTATAAGGTACGCCGATAGCCAAAGTATGAGACCTACAATCTCAATTAGTTCGGTTTTCTGTTGGTGATTGTTACTCGGGATGAGTACCCTAAACGGGGGGGTAATGTTACGGCTAAGGTGGAAACTTGCCTACCACTGTGGCAAGGGGCAAGGGTTCCACTACTAATTAGCTGCCACGGCTAAAGGTGAAGACTTACCCGCCAAGGGGAAAACGCTGACCCTGCAATCGAACATAAGACCAACGCTGATTGACCGGACTGATCACCCGCTAGGCTTGGCTGTTGATTCTCGCATCATTTAGATAGGGCAGTACTACGGAAGGGTGTGTCATCCGGAATGCAGCTTGATGCATACACTCGATTTACGGAAGCTCTATTAATATACGCACATGCATTAGTACATTCGTTATCTTTGTCCCGTACTATTTTTGCATGTTTTCGTTACGTATGCCTATTACCACGGGTATTGGCATTGATAAGGAATCGCCGCGTTACCAGCCAATTATTCATTTGTTGACCCTCATGTATGGCTGCGCTGAAGTCTATATAAGCGCCGGCTAGCGATAGCATAGTTAGAAGAATCAAGACGCAAGCGGTGTTCTAAGTTTCTCCATAAACTCTGAACCTATCGTTCCATCATTACGCCCGTGAATCGCTCCGCTCCGCTGCGTGCTCCCCGCCGAGTAGCTGCCCTTCCGGTCCGCCGTATACACCTCCGTAGCCATTCCGACCCGCCGTATTCACACTTCCGGGACGACGCCGGCACCGCCGTTTTCCCCACCGTAGCCGTAACATCCGGTCCCTTCCAGCGCCCACCGGAGCCGAGCACCTCACGCCCGTAACACAACCCGGAGAAGTTGCCCTAAGAGGGGGGGTACTGTTACGGGTTCACTGCGACCGTAGTGTGGACGGCCGGTGGAGCGCGTGAAAGCGAAAAATGCAAGCGCATACGAAATGCGCATATGCGACGTAAGCGACATGCGACAGCCGGAAAGGCGCCGCAGTCACATAATGAGTACTATATGAGCTACGCAGAGGACTAGCGAGTATCGCTAGTCAAGTGTCTTTTAGTCCTGGCGGACGGTAACTTTCTGCGTTTACCACCTCCGTAACACTACTAATATATGCCGAAACCCTAGAAGAACATAATACAACCCTGGAAGAGGTGTTGCGCAGGCTACAGGAAAATGGTTTGGCTATACAAGAGGAAAAATGCGAATGGTGCGTGGAGGAAGTTGAATTTTTGGGTTATCACATCTCGGGGAAAGGAATCTCGATGTCCACTGACAAAATCCAGGCAATCCTTGATTGGAAGACCCCTGGTACCAATGAACACTCTAATCTGAAGACAGATATACAATCCTTCCTAGGGTTTGCTAACTTCTACCGATGCTTCATTAAGGACTACAGTAAGATATGCTTACCTCTAACTTGACTACTCAATAAAGAGGCAAAGCTAGTCTGAGGACCTCCGCAAGAGGAAGCTTTTCAGCAACTCAAAGAAGCTTTCACAACTGCTCCAATTCTAGCACACTACCACCCAGAACACGAAATCATACTAGAAACGGATGCAAGCGACTTCGCACTTGGAGGGATCCTAAGTCAGAAGCAAGAAGATGGCAAACTACACCCAGTTGCGTTCCATTCCCGGAAGTTCACCCCAGCCGAAATTAACTACGACATCTTTGACAAGGAGATGCTGGCTGTGGTGGAATGTATGACAGATACCTGGAGAGAATACTGTGAAGTGCTAAGCATAGCATCAAAGTTTACACAGACCATGACAACCTCCGGATCTTCAATACGATTAAGAAGCTATCTCGCCGTCAAGCACGATGGGCAGAAAAAACTCGCCCCATTTGACTATACAATCATCTACCGAAAAGGAAAAGCGAATACCAAGCAGATGCTTTATCCAGACGTGGTGACCACGCCCTTAAGAAGGGAGTGGACAGCGAGATCAGCAAGAAACTAAGTTCTGGGAAGAAGGAACATGGCAGGAAGAGGAAGAAATTTTGACTGCAAGAACGATAAAAGCTCTGAAAGTGTAGCATTAACTGACGAATGGAGGAGCAAGCTAATCGAAGAAGGGAAAAAGGACAAATGGTATACTCAACTTAAGGAACGCATCCAGCAGAAGAACGATAACGTCGATAAACGATTCAGTATCCGTGACGAAGTAGTCCTACACAACAACCGGTTTGTGATACCAACGGCCCTTAGACAGGAAATACTTCAAGCAAAACATGATCATCCCCTCGCCGGCCACCTCGGAATCGAAAAAACCACAGAACTTATCGGCAGGGACTTCTATTGGCCTAACGCTCACAACGATATCACGGAATACATCGGCGCATGCTTGGAATGCCAAAGGAACAAGGCACGAAGACACAAGAAATATGGCCTCCTTCACCCTCATGAGATACCATACCAACCATGGTCCTCTATCAGCATGGACTTCATTACCGAACTCCCTCCTTCAGACGGCTTCACACAAATATGGGTAGTAGTGGATAGGTTCACTAAGATGGCTCACTTCATCCCTCTAGCAGAACAATCCGCAGAACAATTAGCAACTACCTTCCTTCGAGAAATATGGCGACTCCACGGCTTACCGAAGTCTATTATATCGGACCGAGACCGAAGTTTACTTCGAACTTCTGGCAGGAACTCATGAAGAAACTCAAAGTCAACCTAAACATGAGTACCACTGCACACCCGGAAACCGATGGACAAACCGAAAGAGTCAACCAAACCCTCGAAGGTTACCTCCGCAACTACGTCACCTACCACCAGGACAATTGGAACCAACTCTTACCCCTCGCAGAGTTTCGCATACAATAACGCACAACATAGCTTCACCAAGACCTCACCTTTCTTCGCCAACTATGGCTTTCACCCCCTTGTTGATACCATCAATGAGGAAGAGGCTCTCAACGTACTCTCGGGAGAACTCACAGAAGAATGGGAATACAATTCGTAAGGAACTGAACAAATCAATGAACGAGCAGCTAAGTGGTACGACCAACATCACACTCGACAACCCGATTTCAAGGAAGGAGACAAAGTCATGCTCAATGCCAAAAATATCTCAACCAAAAAAGAAACTTGACGCTAAGTTGATCGGACCCTTCACTATCGAGAAAGCAATAGGCAAACATTCTTTCAAGCTTAAGTTACCATACAACTTGAAGATACACCCTGTCTTTCATATTTCACTGCTCGAACCGTTCAAAACATCCGCTCTCAACCCTCTACCCGACCAACCATCCCTACTAATGCAAGAAGGTGAGGAAGAATACTTCATAGCCTCCATCACCGACGTACAATACAACGGTACCAAGAAGACACTAGAGTACCTTGTGCAGTGGGAAGGTTATGGGCCCGAGAAGGCAACATGGGAAAGCCTAGGCGAACTATTAATGGATGATGGATCACCGGTGGATGCACTTAAAGAATTCACGAACGATACCCTGATAAAGAAAAACAAGCCGAATCAGGGCAACGAGGAACAAAGAGAAAGAGAAGTTAGAAATGCAGTCAAGTTACCGACCTAGAGTGCAGATATATCTGTCATAAAGGTACGGCATGGACCTAACCTACGAACTTAAGTTCGTATAAGTGTTAACACTTATCCTAGATACACCAAGGTGTCAAACGGAAAAGTGTTCAAGGGGTCAAGACACTACGAATATAGTAGTATGTCTTATGATAAATAGGTAAAGCTCTTACCAACTACCTTCAACGTCAAAGACTAAGTAGAGGCTAGCCTATAGTCAGGACATACAGGAATATTACCTTGAGTACGATCACGGCAAAATAAGTTGCTAAGGTCAAGGTAAGAGATCCACCGACGCTAAGCTGTATGGCTTATATTCTTTTAAGAAATTAAAGAATAATAGCTAACAGGCACTCGGGACGTGTGCTCTAAGAAGGGAGTACTGTTACAGGCATAACTATTCTCATGCTATAACACCGTCTTGTTTAAGTGTCGTCAAAAGGTACTACCAACTATAAAGCCTACCAGTCGGAAGTTTAGCTAACCCGATACTAGTTAGGTTCGTGGTAGTGGAACTTCTTCGGTTAAGAAGTAAGTAACTACTAAGATTAGCAATCTTGGTTACTAACTCTTCCGCGAGCTCCTGTTGTACTATTTGTTATACGATAACCTTTTCTTATTTTCTTTACTATTCGTCTTTGCATAGGACTCGGAGTTATGATGGTATTTTTAGATAGAGGCTTGCATTAGAGGTTTGAAGTTCTCGTATTTGTTGTCTTAGAATTCATTGTAAGGGTTGGTCAAAAAGAAAGGCTGTAACTTAGCATTTTTCAGGGTCCGGCTTGATCCCCGAATCCTTTCAAGCTGAATTTGTTAACAGCTTTGAAGAACTATATTTTGTATAAATAGAAGCCTGACCCACTGGAGTTAGAAGGCAAGGACCCGGAACTCAACCCTAACAAATATAAAGCTTTCTTACTACCTTAACTACTTTATTTTCCGTGACTATATTTAATTATATTTCGCGGCGCACTTAGTTATTTAGTAAACGGCTTACCCTCAACATACCCCGTAACAGGGGAATTTTCGCAGAGACGTAGGAGCGGGAAAGGCCTCGGCATCAACTGACTGAGGAGGAGGAGGAGACATCGAATCTCGGGCTCGGCGGAAGTCGCGAAGAGAGATATGAGGAGAGAAGGCCCCAAGCAATAACTGACTCATGGGGAAAAAATGAAGAGGAGTAAGTCTCGTACTCGATGAGAACCGCAAGGCAGGACACGAGGGGGAGGAGTACCCGCACATCAATACCCGGCGAGAAGATCTCCGGGATCAGGTTTTAGTGCGCCGTGCGATTTGCCGACTCAGGTCGGGAAATTGCAGTTCCGGAGGAAACCGCCACCATCAGTACCGGCGGAGGGAATGCTTCGGAGAAGAGCCTTTCAAACCTGGGTAGGTCAAGGAGGGTACGCTGGCTGTCGTCGTTGCGGAGTCAGTACTGACTGGAATGCTAGCTGCTGTAATACTTGATCACGGATATTTGCCGGTAGCTCGGCAACGTGGGTTATCGTATTTTGCAGTTCTTGCTAGCTCTGAAAGAAAGGTGGATATATTACCTTGAGATGCTTGCTCGTCACGGAGGTTGCAATATCTTCGGGAGAGGTCCTTGAGGAAGAGAGGCAGGGATGAGCCTTCTGTACTGACATTGTGGAGGCGGAGTGGTAGGTGAAGAGGAGCGGTGTAATTTACAGGGGAGTGCTCGGCTCCGGTGGGCGCTGGAAGGGACCGGATGTTACGGCTACGGTGGGGAAAATGGCGGTGCCGGCGTCATCCCAGAAGTCTGAATACTGTGGGTCGGAATGGCTACGGAGGTGTATACTGTTACGGGCGTGAGGTGCTCGGCTCCGGTGGGCGCTGGAAGGGACCAGATGTTACAGCTACGGTGGGAAAAAACGGCGGTGCCGGTGTCGTCTCGGAAGTGTGAATACGGCGGGTCGGAATGGCTACGGAGGTGTATACGGCGGACCGGAAGGGTAGCTACTCGGCGGGGGCATGCAGCAGAGCAGAGCGATTTACGGCGTAATGGTGGAACGATAGGTTCAGAGTTATAGAGGACTTAGGACACCGCTTGTGTCTTGATTCTTCTAACTTGTTACGGGTTCACCGCGACCGTAGTGTGGGCGGCCGGTGAAGCGCGTGAAAGCGAAAAATACAACGCATACGAAATGGCATATGCACGTGAGCAACATCGACAGCCGGAAGGCGCGCAGTTGCATAATGAATATATATGAGCTTACGCAGAGGACTACGAGTATCACTAGTCAAGTGTCTTTTTGACCTGGCGGACGGTAACTTTCTGCATTTAGCACCTCCGTAATAGTTGACTAGCCATAAACCGGTCACCAGTTCGATGCTCAACTTATCTCGCCAATTTCCTAAGCATTAAGTATTAAAGCCGCAGAAAGTAAGATCTTACCTGAGCCAAGAGCCAAAGAGCGAGAGCTACGAGCCAGAGCCAGAGCCAAGAGCAATATGGAAGGCCATGTAAGATGGTAAAATATTGATATTAGGCGACACTGTGTAATCCCGGCATGCCAAGTGATGGGTGGTGCTTGCGCAATGCGTCTGAGGCAGCAGCAAGGATAAAGTGACGTATCGGATCCCTGGCTGACATCCTGGTCGGAAGAGTCATGTAGCACAGCGCATGGAATAATCCACGATGGCCAGGGTAGGGCAGACTCATATAGCAACCCGGAGAAGTTGCCCTAAGAGGGGGTACTGTTACGGGTTCACCGCGACTGTAGTGTGGGCGGCCGGTGGAGCGCGTGAAAAGCGAAAAATGCAAGCGCATACGAAATGCGCATATGCGACGTGAGCACATGCGACAGCCGGAAGGCGCGCAGTTGCATATGAGTACTATATGAGCTACGCAGAGACTAGCGAGTATCGCTAGTCAAGTGTCTTTTTGACCTGGCGGACGGTAACTTTCTGCGTTTACCACCTCCGTAACATAACTATGCTATCGCCAGCCGGCGCTTATATAGACTTCAGCGCAGCCATACATGAGGAGTCAACAAAAGAATAATTGGCTGGCAATGTGGCGATTCCTTATCAATGCCAATACCGGTGGTAATAGGCACATGTAACGAAAACATGCAAAAATAGTACGGGACAAAGATAACGAATGTACTAATGTATGTGCGTATATAAATAAAGCTTCCGTAACTCGAGTGTATGCATCAAGCTGCATTCCGGATGATACACCCTTCCGTAGTACTGCCCTATCTAAATGATGCGAGAATCAACAGCCAAGCCTAATGGGTGATCAGTCTGGTCAATCAGCATTGGTCTTATGTTCGATTATAGGGTCAGCGTTTTCCCCTTAGTGGGTAAGTCTTCACCTTTAGCTGTGGCAGCTAATTAGTAGTGGAACTCTTGCCCCTTGCCACAGTAGTAGGCAAGTTTCCACCTTAGCCATAACATTACCCCCCCGTTTAGGGTACTCGTCCCGAGTAACAATCACTAACAGAAAACCGAACTAATTGGGATTGTGAGTCTCATACTTTGGCTATCAGCATACCTTATACGCGAGGTAACACACGAGCTGAACCACAGTTGCCCGTGGCCGATGGTGAGACTGGTGTGTCTTTCACTCATTATCAGTGTGCCGTTAAAAACCTTCTCAAGACAAAACCTAGTGGGAAAAAGTCTTCGAAAGGAAAAGGTACTCGTCAACGAACCATCCGAGTAGCATGGCAGCACAGAATTCCCATTTGTGCGATGTGCTCTGTCCTATGAGCCATCAACGCATTATTGGACCATAGGGTCCCGAAGGCTTCCTCGGATGTTGATCGTGGAACTCTCTGACAGATTTCCAACGATCTACGAAGATTCTCAACCGTTTCCCAAGTCTCGTCATCTCTGCCATAGTTCGGTCATGGAAGATGTCGAGATTACTGTTTGGGAGTCTGTATTACACACTCTCTGCAATACCAGACGTTGTGTGTCAGAGACTCTGTCGGTCTGGAGGTGGTAAGTGGTACAGAGTTGGAGTTCTGTAATGTCTTTTCGAAGGGCTGAGGCGAATTGTGTCCACATTTAGAGGTGACGTGGCGAGGTAGACCAAATTCCTGAGGGCGTCATTGAAGGCGTTGGCGACGTCGCGAGTTGTCCAAGTGTTTTTTACCGGTGTATAGTGCAGCGCTGCATTTCGGTGAACCAGTTTGTGACAACTAAATAGCATTAAAGCCCTTGGTAGTTCTCCAACAAAGTCCATAGCTATCTCCTTCTAAGGCTTCGTACCAGTAGGCATTGGCATAAGTCTAGTTTGCCTCAGATGTCGGTTGGCTTTGGCCTTCAAGCAGGCTGCACAACCGATAACATAATCGGCTACTTGGTCTTTCCAGCCATCCCAGTAGAAGTTCCGAGAGAGGAGTCCGATGCATACCCCAGTATCGAGCCACGTTACTCTCGTGGCATCATCACTATCACTTCCAGTAAATACTGGTTCGGGTACCTAGGACCCGT
>WHUZ01000254.1:0-18300 GCA_015179045.1 Kalaharituber pfeilii
TTTATCTATTATGATAGAAGATATGTAGATACTGTATGAGAGTTTACATTGCTTGCTCTGACGATCTGTCAGTTTGCCAATAGTAGAGTGTGAATAGCTGAAGTTTGTTGTTGAGCTGCTGGTTAATTTCCAACATACAGAAGTAACCTCTATAGATATACAGGTTATTTTGGTTGGTATGTATTAGTAGACCTTGGTAACATAGTTCGTAATGATGAGATCGCATTGTCGCCCCCAGTTCCGGTAGTTCTTCGATAAAATCCATAGCCTTCAGCACTAGTAGCATTTACTAATTGCTGTTCTAGCCAGTGCAGCTACCACCCTCACTTGAGTATGCTGGAATTCCTATCACATATTTCACTCAAGTGCCATGGTACCTGTCTACCTAGTTCACCAGGGTACAGCACCATATATTGTCCAGTTTAGACTCTTAGTATACTGGGTTACTTCCAGACTTATAGCCTGTATGCGGTCAGTACCACATGCATGTGTACGATCAATACCGCTTGTGTATATGTGGTTAGTGCTATATGCATGTAACAGTTAGTACCATATGCCTGTATTTGGTCGGTGCCATGTGCATGTATGCAGTCGATGCCATGTGCCTGTATACGGTTGGTGCTATATGCGTGTATATGGTTGGTATCATATGCCTATATATGGTCAGTGCTATGTGCCTGTATACGGTTGATGCTGTATGCATATGTGCAGTCAGTGCCACGTGTACCTTTCACTTACATAGGCTGGTCAGGCCTATTAGCCATTTTCTAGCTGGTGAATTATTCCATTAGGGTATAGTGAGATAAATGAGGCATCGAATTGGTAACTGTTTTATCGCTAGTCAACTATAATAGATATAATAGATCTGACTCCAGTTGGTATTGGTATTGAGTTTGGTAAGTATGTCAGTCAGCTTTTACCATTTGGTGAAGTATGTTTGTATAGCTTCTTTCCATCCATACTAGTAAAAGTTTCTTGATATCATTCTTTGAGTACGGTGCACCTCCCAGTAGCCAGCAACTCTGCTGCCAGTTTCATTACTAGATCAATGTGACATAGTATCAGCCTTCCCGTTGTCACTTTCATTGTGATAGATATAATATAGTGTTGGCCTGCCTGTTATCGCTTCACTTACAATAGATGATAGTAAAGTCCAGTTTACACACCTTTGTGTGCTAGTTTGCCTGCTGAGAGTTGAGCTTCTGCTTGATAGTAATTCGTATAGACATTAACATGTATACCCTATAGTCAAGTGTATGATTTGAAGCAGTTGATAATCATGAACAGCTCCTTATCATGGTCAGTTCTATTCATCTATGGTGAGGGCTGGTGAGTGGAAGTTACCTAGGTATAGTGTTTTAGTTCCATTCTCTCTATAGTATCAGCAAAGGCTTAGTTAGATGTATCGATTTCTATGATTGTCTTTAGGGTTCTATTCCATGATCATCCTCAGGGTTCTATCTCATAGGTAGAGTACTGACACATCGGTTTTCATAATCATCTTCAGGGTTCCATTCCATGATCGCTTTTAGGGTTTTATCCCATGAGTGGAGTACTAAGGTGAATAGAAGTACTTGCTTGAGTTTATCAAATGACTGCTATTGTACATTATCTTATAAAAATAGTATGTTGTCCATAAGGAAGGTAAGTGGTTGCACTCTGGCAGCGGTAGTAGTTCTTGATGAAATAGTGGCCAATCGGCAATGGTGTTAAGCTTATGGCCATTGATAGTATGGCCAAGAAGGACTAGCTCCTATACAGCTAGTCCGTAGTCAAGTGGTAGTTGTAGGACCTGTTCTATAGTCATATTACCTCAACGGTATCCTTCCAGAATTTCATCCATCATCTTCTAAAAACTCGTCAGTATGAGTTCAAAGTCATAATGGTATATTCAAATAGGCTTTTATTGCCTAACTAATTTTGAATGAGACGTTCTTAAAGTCCAACTGGATAAAGTGTTAACTACTGGGGATCTTTTTCTGGAAGGTCTGGCATAAGTGGGAGGGGGTACTAATTCAGTACTATGATCTTATTGAGTCCCCTATAGTTCACATATAAACAGAGTGAGCCATTCTTTTTCTAGATAGATAGTATCGGTACCAGCTGTGGGTATTGAACATCTGATCTTACCAGTATATGAATGTTCTTCCAGATACCTCTGCAGAGCTTCATCTTTCCAAGTAGTCTTATATTATCAGGCTCTTGGGTACTTCGATATTAGGGTTATTGAGTGGGATCTTATAATTCCAGAATCAGTAGAAGTGGTAGTTTGATTGCTTGCTTCTCAGAGAATACTTGAGTGTAACGTTCGTAATATTCGCGTTAATTATTAGTAGTATATCGTCTTCCTCTAGGAGTTCTCTTTTTAAATCAAAAACAGAAATAGGTGGAAGAAACAGAAACAGATAGAAGAAACAGGAACAGGTGGAAGAAATAGAAATGGGTAGAAGAAATAGAAACAAGTGAAAGAGATAGAAATGGGTAGAAACAGAAACAGATGACTGAGAGTAAAACAATTTCATTATAAGGAACAACAAATTAAGGAAATCATGAACTAAACATCGGTTTCGCCATTAACAGAGAGACTTTTCCTTCCCAACCAAAATAATTCTAAGAATATTTCTCTATTTCTAATAATCAGATATTCTACATTAAAAGCAAAAGTAGTACTAGAGATTATATTACCTGATTTATCCTGAATGCCGGGAAAATGAATGCAGTATTCAAAACCTTTGTTCTGCCTTCTAGGGAGCTCTTGTCTCTCTGCCGTACCTTTACTGGTTATTCAGTCCTTCAAGTGGTGCTTAGAGTATCCCTTATTTTTTCTTGAATTACTATAGGCTGACTTCCTCATTCATGTTAAGCTTAGTGATGCAGATGGTGGGTCTCTCAGTAGTGGTCGTTTTACTGGTTAATATTTACGCTTATTGGCGGAGGGCTTAGAGGAGTAGGTGGTAATGAATACAGCTTTCTACTTCCAGTTTATCCTACTTTTCCAAAAAATAATTTCAGTAGATTCTCCTTGGGCGAAGGTGAGCACAGGACTAGTAGTAGTGGCAGTAGGACTCTGAGGGGCTGCATGAGGGTCTCTGACAGTGAGATGCTTACACATGAAGCATACAGGGTTAGTTGTACGAATGTAGGGAGGTGAGTACCCTGTGGTATACCTGGGGGTAGGAATTGCTCTGGAATAATATACTAACTTAGTGATCCTTTGATTCTTTTTGGGTCAGGAAATGACTTCGACTACTTTACCTCGGGCAGAGGTAAGCACAACCTTGAAGGGGACTGGGGATGGTGGCAGCGATGAGACTTCTGAGCAGCAGCAGGACTTCAAGTGGCAACAGGACTTCCAAGAAGCAACAAGACTTCCGAGCAGCAGTAGGACTCTGAACGGCTATGTGGGGTGTCTGAGCAGCTATGTAGGGTCTCTGAGCAGCTGCATGAGAGTTTCTAATAGTGGAAAGCTTACACGTAGGGTATGCAAGATTGTTTCACAGTTTTCACAGATTCTCTAGACATTGCGACATCTGTTATTGGTGAGAAGGAGTATGCTGAGAGTAGTTGCAGTACTGGGAGAGGCAGGAGAGCAATCGTTGGGGTTCCATTGTTAATAGGAGAAAAGAAAAGAAAAAGAATAGGAACGAGTGGTGTAATGTTAGTGTAGGCATCGCTGGGCTCACGAAAGTGGTATTGAGACAACTCTGGGTTCACAAAGGCAGTGAAGCAGACAGTAAAAGGTTATGTAAGAATATTAAGTAAGAGTTCAACTTAGAACACCATTAGTGTCTTAATTTCTTTTAGCTATCTATGAGGCCTATTTATATAGACTTCTCAGCTGTCAATATAATATGATAATGACATGATGATTATAGATAAGGAGATGTAGTAAAGCATGTATTAGAAGTAATTAATACATGTAGACATATTAATAACAATTGGTAAGCACTGTGTAGTGCTATCATATGATATACTGCTTGACACACACTTCATTAGCTTCTCGCCGGTCCATGGGCTGATGTGAATCCCTGTGTTGTCTAGTGGTGATCAGTCACATCTTCAGCATACACCTTACCGCAATTTACATAGGGATTCTAGATATTTCCCATAAGTCTTACTTTAGCCATAACAAAAACCTGGTATGAACTACTACTACGAGCTCGTATGCATGAATACTCCTATATATTCTAACTGTACTACTAAGGGTTATTGGTAGTTCTATCTTTTAGTGCCATGGTTTGCAAGATAGTTAGTTGCAACCTATAACAGTTAGTAGGTATTCTTAATTGAAAGTTTATAAGATTTTATTACTGTATATTATATTAGTCAGCTAGTATACTTGGTCTTTCTAAGGGAAGCTTAAAAGATTATATCACCTATATATTGTGTCAGTCTGCTGACATGCTAGGTCCTTACAAGCGAAGTATACCAATGTTCTATATACTTATTGATTAAGCTCTTAATTCAAATTACTATGAATATAGTACTTGTTTAGAAAGTATTGGAATAGCTTTAATAAGTGAGTATTTATTATAGCTAGAAAGAAAAGTAAATGTTATAGGCAAAAGAGATAGAAAATATAGAAGTAGAAGGAATAAAGAAGCTAGATAATAGAAAAATAGAAAATATAAGATAAAATAAAAATAAAAATAAAAATAAAAATAATATGAATATAGATAACAAATTCAAAATTAAAGACATTCTATTTGAGTCAGTCAACCTATCCACAGTGTCAGATCACCTTTGACATGCAGCTGCAATCCCACTCCAAGACTAGTAATTATATAAATTATATAGAAAAAACTTGCTTTTAGTACTAGATCAAAGTAAGAGCAGTAAAAAGGAATAAAAAAGAAAGACAAAAATAATAAATTCTAAAATCAAGACATTCAATATAAAATAATCTAGCTGCCTATCCTCAGTGTTAGACTCCTCTTATATGACATTTTCTAAACTCTAAACTAATTATGGAGTAGTTTATCTTATGTATTTTATTTAGTACAAATCAATGAATATAAAACTGAAAAGCTAATAAGGAAGAACTTACTATATAATCTCAAATGACTTTCTTTACCTGCTTCTAATAGTTGAGTATAGCAATCCTAGCTGCCCTTCCTGCAGCTTCTGTTCAGCAATAGCAAGTTATAACTTTTATTCAGTCTTCTATCTTTTCTTGTATGTATCAATAAGAAAGGCTTTGAATGCTTTATATGCTCAGTTATTATTATGTACTAAGAGAGTTTTGGCAGATCTTTTGAATCCAACTATTCTCTTAGCTTCGTTCTTCAATTTATCTTCCTCTGCTTATTACTTACCTGTAATATTATTAGTAATATAATAAGTTTTTAAGGTACTCCTTTATACAGTATATTCCCCATTCTTATCTCCTTATCCTAATAGTACCTTAGAGTTGGATATTTCATCCTTTTTGGTAACTATTTTTCCTGCTGTATAGGGTTAGATAACTGACATGCTAGATATTTAGCTCTATTTTAGGAATAACTCAAAGAAGCGATTACTTTTATTGTATAATATAAATGCTGTGAATCAAAATTGAAGTATTATCATGCTTACAATTTATAGGAGTTTAGGTACTCAATTGTACTTAATATCAGATTATATACCTAGAGTTCTTTTTAAAAGATGTTGCAGAACCTAGAATAAGAGTAGTTTGGTTCTGATATGTACTTAAGAATTGCCTTATAGGTAAATCAAACAACTAATTATTTACTTGTTTTAGAGTATACAAAAACATAGATTCTGATAATATTTATCTCAAATCCTCATGGCTATTCTAAATATATAGAATAAAGCAACAACTTTATCTATTTTATAGATCTCAGACCAGCATGGTTATTATCTGAATCAATAATCTATTTCTAATATTCTAATATAAGAACTATATGTATCTTGATTTCAGTTTGATCTAATCGGTCTCCTGTACTAAAACATGCCTAAATTATGATGCTGTACTAGAACGTACTTGCCTTCAGACATGTTCTAAAAGATATTCGATTACCATGCTGAATCACACTTACCTCAAAACACGTTCTGGAAGACACTAAATCTAGAGTGTCAGATTGGTACCAGAATACTGAGATTTACCCCTAACATATATATACTAATCTTGAGACTATGCTTAGGTAGTTTAGGCACTATATCAGAGTTCTAATCTTGGCAAAGCTTACTTAATAATTATGTACCATCTCTTAGTCCAGGAAGTCTAGGCATGAGAACAGATTTTCTACTAATTTCTTATACTTAATTTTTTCTAAAAAAAAAAAGACTATAGCTTTCTACTTTAATCTTTCAGAAACTTTAACCCATACTCTCGCAAATAGCATTTGCATTGGTGCAAGTTGAGTCAGTGTAAGCCTTCAATAAAATTCCTCCGACCCTACTATAAACTCACTCAGGAATTGAGTAGTAGTTGTACAGTATCACTTGACTCAGTTACGCTATACATACAACTCATACCAGCTCACTTAGTAGCTGAGTACTAGTTGTATATTATCATACCGACTTAGTCTTGCCATATATACAACTCATACTGGCTCACTCAGCAGCTGAGTCAGGTACGTTTTATAGTATGAAAAAATTAACCCGAAAACTGACTCACTTAGAAAAACTAACTCACAACTCACACTAAGTGCAAACATTAATTGAGGACCTTTTAGGAGAAGAAGCTAGCTTCAACTTCTCTAAGATCTATATGCTCTCTCGCTATACTAATCAAATACTCAGATACAGTAGCTTATTACAATACTCCATAAAAATATATAAAATCTACTACAAGCTTATGAAGGATACCTATAATCGAAGTAATCATATTGATAGTATGTTATAAATTATGCAAATATATACATAGGATCATGGATTCACTATGAGAGATAAGAACCTAGAAGTATGGTCAAAAGAGTTACTATATATCAAAACTATAATAGAAAGGTTGATTTACCTAATGCGCTACAAGGAGAAAATAATGGCAGATACTGGAAGCCCTTTCTTTATGAAGTTAATAGGTAAACTCAATCTAGAGAAGATTTATTTTCTGAAACTTATTGCAGAAGAGTATCAACTTGTAGATCTTCTATCTACTATATATGCATATTTGTAGAAACTAATCCAAACAGATTTTGATATTGAAGGTTTACTAAGTGGCCTTATAAAGCTATTTATAGTACTGCCAATTCTGGTAACTAATCTTAGTGATAATAACTTCATTTTGCATCATATTTGCTATACTGGAAGGCAAAAATTCCACAAGCAAGCACCAAAAGTAGATTGGGTCTAGGTAGAGATAGGAAGGAGTACTAATACTATACTAAAAAGTAAGCTTCCAGGCAGGATCAAAGTATTTTTTAAACTTTTTAACTACCAAATCGGTAATATTACAGGTATGAGGGGCTAGGCTCCAGTGAGTGCTGGAAGGCACTGGATATTACGGCTATAGAGGTGCATATTAGGCAGGCCAGAGTTGCTATAGAGGTATATATACTGTAGGCTAGAAAGGCTACAGAGGTGTATATACTATGGGCCGAGATGGCTATAGAGGTACATATACTGCAAGCTGAAGAGGCTATGGAGGTGTATATACTGCAGGCCGGAAAGGCTACGGAGGCATATATACTGCATGCCAGAAAGGGTACAAAGACATATATACGGCAGGTGTTAGCATAGATATTGCTGGGCTCACAAGAGTGGTACTGAAGTGACTATGGTTCTACGAAGGCAGTAAAGTGGATGGTAAAAGGTTATACAAGAGCATTAAGTGAGAGTTCAACTTAGAACACTACTAGTATCTTAATTTCTTCTAGCTATCTATTCGGCCCATTTATATAAACTTCCTGGCCATTAACATGATATAAGAATAATATGATAAATATAGATAAGACTATATAGATAAGGAAATATAATAGAAACATGCATTAGGAGTAGCAGTAGCAGCAACTAATACATATGCATATATTAGTATTAATTGTTGAGCAATATGTAGTGCTGTCATATGACTTACTGCTTGACATATACTTCATTAGCTATCCACTGGTCCATAGGCCCAAAGTGAATCCCCGCGTTACCTAATAGTGATCAGTCACTTCTTTAGCATATACCTTACAGTGATTCGGGTGGGGATTCTGGGTATTTCTCATAAGCCTTATCTTAGCCGTAATATCACCCCCTATTTTAAAGCTTTTCTGCTCTAAAAAGTATCTAAACTGATCTGAAAACTTATTTGGTTGGGTCAGTGTATGTTTGTGAAGGCTAAGAGTATTAGCATACCCTATGCGCTAGGTACTATTATCACCAAAACTCATTAGTGGCTAATAATAAGACTGGTGTGTTCTATATGAATAGTAGTTTTTATAAGCATTAGCCATTAAACTACTTCTCAAGTAAAACCCCATGGGCAAAAGCTCAAGAGTGTGGAAGGTATAATGACTCACATGAGATTGTAGCGTATGTAGCTAGACCTCGGTACCAAATAATACCTATTATTAGAACATTAGTTCATATTGCCTATAGACTAGAGTCTTTAGGCTTTTACAGGTACTTCTCATAGAACTCTATTATAGATTTCAGTGAGTGCTATGGGTTGCCAATAGGCTCCCAAGTATTATCCTCTTCATTGTACCCCTATCAACGGATTCAATATTTAACCTAGCCTTGAACCTTACGACTGTCAACAATATGGTCAATGTCATAGTAGAATTCTTTGTCATCATCAAGGTCTATATTGTCACCATTGTCTCGGGTTTGAAATAGCTTAAGGAGGCTGACACAGATAACTTTGTGTAGCCACATGCCTTAAGGTAGTTCAAGTTCATATGTATGGTAGCTTACAACTCCCTTCACCTTGTAGGGACTAATATATTTGTTGATAAGTGCCCAGTTATTGCCCGACTTGACCTGTAGGTTCCGTCAATCAATTAGTACTTTATCTCCTACTTGGAATTGCCTTGACTTTTTAGTGAAGAGCTTCAACCTCTTATCATTTATTTTTTTGAGAGTGTTATGTATTTGGTTGTATACTATAGTTATCCTGTCTAGCTAGTCCTCTGCTGCTGATGAGACGAAAGTATGCTTATCTGAAATGTATATTGTTTTGGAGTTGAATCCATATAGGCTTTCAAAGAGTGTGTAACCATAGGTTGACATTTTTGAGGTATTGTATACATACTCAGCCAGCGGTAGCCAAGTGACCCAATGGTTTTACCTATCATGGCAGAAGATATGTAGGTATTACTTGAGAGTTTGTATTGCTCATTCTGACAATCTGTTAGTTTGTGGGTGGTAGGGTGTGGATAGCCAGAGTTTGATATTAAGGTATTAGTTAATCTCCTTCCAATATGTGGAGGTAAATTGGGGTTCTCAATCTAATATGATGGCCTATGGTAGCCCATGATGTCATCAGATGTTGTTAATGAATACTATAGCCTTATCTATAGATATCCAGGTTGTTTTGGCTGGTATGTATCATTAGACCTTAGTAAAGTAGTCCGTGATAATGAGGATCACATTATAGCCTTCTGAATCTAGTAGTTCTCTAACAAAATCCATAGCTACTTTCTCGAAGGGCTTGATTCCAGTTGGCATTGGTATTAATTGGGTTCGATGAGTATGCCGGTCAGCTTTTGCCTTTTGGCATGCTGCAAAACTAGCGACGTATATTTGTGTAGCTTCTTTCCATCCATCCTAGTAGAAGTTCCTTAATATCATTTCTTAGGTGCAGTGCACCCCCCAATAGCCCACGACTTCTAAGTCATGGTACTGTTTCATGACTGCTAGTCTGTATTCTTCTGATACCACTAGGAGACTATTTTTTCTTTTCCAATCCTAGGTATTAATGCCTTCCAACTCTAGGTCCTTCTTAATGAGGTCACCATTAATGAGTAATTGCTCATCTTTTAGAAGTTAGATCTCTAGACCTATGGGTTCATTACTAGTTCAATATAATATAGCATCGGCCTTCCCATTATTACTTCCCTTATAGTAGATAATAGTAAAGTCTAGCTCGCATATCTTCATGTACTAGTTGGCTTGCCGGAAGTTAAGCTTCTGCTTAGTAGTAAAGTATTTGAGGCTCTGGTGATCTGTATACATATCGATATATACCTCCTGCAGCCAGGTATACCATTTCTTAAAGCAGTCGATAATTGCCAACAGCTCTTTATTATGAATAAGATAATTTCGTTTAGCTGTATTAAGAGCTTATGAGTAGAAGTTGACTGGGTGCAATGTTCTGGTCCTGTTCTTCTCATGGTATTGGGAGAGAATGTCAGCAAGAGCTTGGTTAGATGTATCAGTTTCCATAATTATTTCTAGGGTTCTATCCCATGGACGCAATACTGGGATAGATATGAATGCTTGCTTAAGTTCATCGAATGACTGCTGTTATATGTTATTCTATGAGAATAGTATATTGCCTATGAAAGATGTAAGCAGTTTGGCTCTGGTGCTATAGTTTTTAATAAAGCGGCAGTAATAATTGGTGAAGCCTAGAAACTTCTGGACTTTCTTTTTCTTGGTTGATGTTGGCCAGTCAGCAATAGTACTAAGCTTACAAGGGTCTATCTTGATCTTCTTCCCATTGATGATATGGCTAAGGAAGGTTGTTTCTTATATGTGAAATTCGGACTTGGCCAGGTTCATGGCCAGTCCATGATCAAGTAGTAGTTGCAGGATCTGTTCTACAATTCTTTAGTCTTTGGCTTCAGTCCTTCTGCTATAGATCAAGATATCATCCAAGTACTATACTACCCCATCAACGTTCTTTAAGATTTCGTCCATCATTTCTTAAAAGCTTGCTGGTACATTGATGAGCCCAAAAGGCATAATGGTATATTTGAACAGACCCCTCTTAGTCTTGAAAGTAGTCTTCTATTCATCACCTGACTTGATTTGGATGAGGTAGTAGCCGTTCTTAAGGTCTAATTTAGTAAAGTATTTACCGCTATGGGTCTTTTCCAGAAGGTCTGGCATAAGTAGGAGGGGGTAACGGTTCAGTACTATAATCTTATTAAGTCCTTTATAGTCCATATATAAACGGAGTGAGCCATCCTTTTTTTGGATAAATAATATTGATGCACTAGTAGCAGATCTTGAATGTCTAATCTTGCTGGTGGGTAGATACTCTTCCAGATACCTCTGCAGGGCTTCATCTTCTTCCCAGGTAGTCTTATATATTGGGCCATTAGGTACTTGAGTATTAGGGTCATTGAGTAAGATCTTGTGGTCCCAGAATTGGTGGGATGATAGTCTAGCTGCTTGCTCTTCAGAGAACACTTGAGTATAATCTTCATAACATTTATATGCATTAATGATTAGTAATATATCATTCTCCTCTAGGGGTTCCTTTTCTAATTCTAAAATAAAAACAGATGGCAGAACGATTTTATTACAAAGAATAATAAAATCAAGGGAATTATCTACCAAATACCAGTTTTCACAATTAATAGAGAAACCTTTTCTTCCTAGCCAAGATAATTTTAAGAGAACTTCTCTGTCACCAATATCCAAGTACTCTATATCAAAATTAAATACAGTACCAGAGATTACATTATCTAATTTACTCTAAATGCCAGAAAATACAAATGTAGTATTCAAAACCTTTATTCCTCCTTCCAAGAAGCTTCCATCCCCCTAGCATATGTTTATGAGTCTTGCCTGATCTTTCCAACCCAATTTCCTTCCTAGAGATAAAGAAACAATAGAAGCAGAAGTACCACAATTGATAAGTGCTCGAATCTTAATGCTAGATAGCTAAAAGAGAATATCCGTAGTAAGGAGAGGTATGTGTTTCGAAGACTACCTAATAGTGTGTTAAGAGTCTCCTATTCATTTTCTGACTCATTGTGTACTGACTCTCCTTCGGAATTGAGTTCAGTTATTTGCAGGTGACCCTTATCTGTATGCTGCCACTTGCAGAGTTTCTCGATTCGCTCCTCCAGTGCCTTAATAGCTCCTTATTTTTTCTTAATAGGAGCTTTTCTGTCCTTCTTTCCTGGCTCTTCCTTATATGTCCAGCCCATAAAACATTCATAGGCCTTGTGATTAGAGGCACCGCATTTTGTGCAGTGCCCTTTCTTAGACTGTTCATCCTTTACCTGAGAGGGAATGAAGTTATGGTTCTTAGGGTTTTTCACTGTGTACCTCTTGGCCGATTGGGTGAGGCAATGGGAGGATGCTAGAGTAGTTGAGCTGAGTTGGGAATGCTTATTAGTAGCAGACTTTTGGGAGGAGGAGTAAGAGGTCTTAAAGACATAGGTGGCAATAGATATAGCTTTTTCCTTCTATAGAGACCAGTTAGTCATAGTCTCTGAGTGCTCTGTCATATGGTTTGCAATTATAGTATCGATATTTTTTATGACGAAGCCAATTAGGACCTCATCTTCTAAGCCTGCCGAGAAGTTCTATTTATCAATATTGGTAAGGTAGGAGTGGATATCCTTCACTTGGTGAGTATTCTAAATCTTTCAAGTCTTTTTGGCTTTCTTTTGTTTGTCTTAGTATTGTCTCTTGAATTGCTCAACGCATTACAGCCAGGTCCATTCTACATTATAATGGCACCTCCACCATGTCTTTGCAGACTCTTCCAAGTAATAGGAAATTATCCTGTTCTTAGTTCTATAATTCTCAATATTATATACCTTAAAATACTCCTCCATTGAGAAGAGGAAGTCTTCCAGTTCTTCGGGCTTTCTAGCAAATAATTTTGGCTACTTTACCTTAGGTAGAAGTGAGCGGGACCTTTTATGGGACTGGTAATGGTAGCAGCAAGACTCTGAGTAGCTGCATGAGGGTTTCTGACCTCAGTTATTTAGTGGTAGTGGAGGGTTCTGCTATTGCTGTAGGACTGTAGTGACCTACTGGGTTAATGCATTCATCTGAGTAATTACTGTAGTTAGTTGTATTCCTATTTTCTATAACATTACTGCCCTGAGCATTTCTAATCCATCATTCTAGACTTAAGCTTTAGCCTCGAATCATTTGTCTACTAGGTCAGTAAGAGTCTCGAAATTGATATTTACTAGCTCCTTAAAGTCTGTGATATCTTATTACCTAGTGTGTAACTATTCATTTTGGAGGTTGGCTATATCAGTCATTACTATTTCGGTACTAGATTTCACCTGCTCTGTTTTTTATTCTAAGCTTCCCTTTGCACAGCTTGCCTCTTCTACAAATGCTTTCATGAACTGGCTACTGGGCCTTGATAGGGAGGGGTGTGCTCATTGCTTTCTTTTGGATACCTTCAGTGATGCTATGGATTTGCCTTATAGAAATACTTCTGATAGCAGAGAGCTCACACATAGGGCGTGTGGGGGTGGTTGTATAAATGTAGGGAGGCGTGCTACTTATGGCAGTCCCATTGGTAGGAACTGCTCTTGTACAATGTATTGACTTGGAAGCGAATCCCATCCTTCAATCTGGCATAAGGCTGTATATAAAATTTACTATGGTTGGTCATCTTTAGACATTAAGACATCTTCCCCATCGTCGGTAAGGAGGGGCTGTGCGGTTTCTACAGATTCTACCTCCTCAGAGGTGTGCCTACTTTCTGACTCCTGAGGTACATACTGAGAGCGATTGGAGTATTGGAAGAGTCAGGAGAGCGATTATTAAGGCTCCATTGCTTATCGGGTGTAGAAAAGAAAGAAAAAAGTAGTAACAGTGGTATAATATTAGTGTAGGCATCGCTGGGCTCGCGAGAATGGCACTGAGGTAACTACGGTTCCATGAAGGTAGTGAAGTGGATGGCCAAAGGTTACATGAGAGCATTAAGTGAGAGTTCAACTTAGAATACTGCTAGTGTCTTGATTTCTTCTAGCTATCTATTCGGCCTATTTATATAGACTTTTCGGCCATCAATATGATATAATAATGACATAATAAATATACATAAGACTACATAGATAAGAAAATATAGTAGAAACATGTATTAGAAGTAGTGGTAGCAGCAACTAATACTTGTATATATATTAGTATTAATTATTGAGCAATATGCAGTACTGTCATATAACTTACTGCTTGACATACACTTTATTAGCTACCCGCTAGTTTATGGGCCCGAAGTGAATCCCCACATTGCCTAGTAGGGATTAGTCATATCTTTAGCATATGCCTTACAGCAATTTGAGCAGGGGTTCCAGGTATTTCCTATAAGCCTTACCTTAGCTATAACAGCATACAGCTTATATTACTTTATCTTTTCTTTGTAAAACTATATAAGTTTATTGCCTATATCTATGGCTACTATTTGAGTATAGTCATCATACTTTCTGTGTATATAGTTTGCAGAAACCCACATTCACTTAATACCATAGAGTCATTCTACTCCTTTCCTCATTTCTTTCCTTTGTACCTCTACTCTATTGCTACTATTATTTGCACTATTATCTTTCTCTATAGCCCTTGCCCCACTATCCTTATTCTTCTGCTACATATTATATTACCCTCTCATAGGTCACGTTGTTAAAGTTGAAGCTAGCTTTTCCCCTAAAAGGTCCTCAACCAATAACTAATACTCTAAGTGGTGCTCCTTCCTCAACTGCTCTTATTGTGACATAGTATATCACTTAAAGGCTTCTGTAAGATAATAATCTAATATAAGTTGTTGTTTTACTTTTCTAGCCTTGTTCTGTACTTCTTCTCTAGTATGGCAAGTGAGAAAGATATCTTTGTGCTTATAAAAGTTTTACAAATACTTCTCTATATATGCAATAGTGAATACAATATAACTTCTATACTATACTATTAATATAAAATATATTAAATATCTGATACAGGAAATTACTTTATTAAAGTCTTATTTTTGTCCTCCTATTAACTATAGTTGATTGGCTGTCTAATATAAAGGAGTAGCAAAAGCATCTAATATAACCTTTCTAATCTACTATATTTCCTTACTAGACTACTGGGAGATATATTTATAAGTCTCTCTAGAGGGATAAAATGTAGAGTAAATAGGCAATCTCTTCCATATATAATCAAATAGGACTAGGCAGTTATGGTTTTCAAGAAATACTTAAATCTACTTCATTATATAATCAGTACTAATGATACTAAGCAATAGGTGGTAGAAGATATCACCTAAAACAAGCTTGTATAGGATAATATTCAGGAGTAATTATAATGCATTTTTTATATACTTTATACTATGGGATAGAAGATCTTTTTTGTCAGATTTGTAATAAGTAGTAGTGTAGGCTTTGTAGTCTCATTTAGGGTATTCATAGCCAGCTTTAGGTAGTTCAACTAAGTGTTTTTTTAGCAAACTACAAATTATGCATAGATTTGACTTTATGTTATATATGATGCAGTTTTCAGAATAATTAGTAAGCTATTCAGAAATATAAAAGATATAAAATTAGACTTGCTTATTAGGATATACTATTTCAATTCCTTCACAGCATGCAAAATTAGATAGTAGCTTCAGTATATAATCTAATAATTTGTAGATAATATCTAACAACTCTTACTTTTAAGTATCAATGGAATATTCAGCAATACTAGAAATCTTTTAAATAAAATTAGCAGAAGAGGTAGGGGAATTCAAGTATTTATTAAGGGCATATTTCAGACTTAAGATATGATTCTGCTTATACTAAGATAAAGGAGCTACAGCTTTTTACTACCAGAAAAGTTAGTAAGGTATATTATATTAGAGGTAAGAAGAATTAGAACAAGTGGTAATCCAATCAGTAATGTAAGCTATATGACTCTATAAGTAAGATATGTAATAAGTAAAGTATACTTATATTACTTATATATCCCACCACCAATATGTAGTATGTATCTAATGGTAAATCTACTTGCCTTTACTGTCTGTCTCTTTTAGTAGACTCTATACCATGTTTTCTACATAGGCTCTCTGACATAAGAGATACTGCATATATTGTAATAGAGTATAATAGTAGAATTGAGTTTTTAGTTCTAGTCAGTATTTTATGATTCTCTTAGTCTACTGCAGTTCAGAAGCCATTAAATCCAGAAGTTTATTTAAAGTGTGACTTGAGTAAAAAGACTCGGAAACTCTATATATCAGGTCATTCTCTGCTATCGCTACCATTATTCTATCTTTAAAGAATTCATTAATGCAAAATCTGGAAATCCTAGATATTTGAAAGAACTGAGCAAGCTTGTAGTCTAAAATATTTATAAAGGGTTAAAAAATATTAGAGGAGGTATTTTAGAGGTAATAAAATATATACTAGTATAATAGAACTTTGGCTTTATATTCAGAAGAAAAGAGGAGTATTCTTTTATAAATCTTAATAGAAGGGAAAGTAAAAGTCCACCTTACAGAGTTGGAGAATATATTCTCCAAGTTATTTCTCTTATTAATAGGGAAGAGATTGTTGAAGTAAATGTCCTTAAAATCTGAGCTATCATCTATGAAAGTTTCAGAATTGTGGAGTTTAAAGTTGGAATAGACTGAATAGATTTATTGAATTACATATTCTAGTCTGTTTTTATCCTTGTTATCTCTTTTCTAGAGTTTGGTATTTTGAGATGAACTCAGAGCATTAAAATACTATCGCTTGCATATAAAGATATTTATTTACTCAGATGTGGGCTTTTATCTGTATTCAGAATATTTCTTATATAAGTATTTTATATAAGCATCAGTATAGCTATAAAGTTTAGAACAATATAGACAATAGGTTTTAGTAGTATTCATTTCTAGATAAAGAGTTTAGTTAAGGGAGCTATAATAGAAGGTAAAAGACCTATACTATTAAGTAGTAAATTTTTTACATTAGTTGTAGAATTTGTATACCAAGTACTTTACGAGAGTGTGAGTTGAAGTTTCCAAAAGATTAAAGTAGAAAGCTATAATCTTTTTTTTTTTAGAAAAATTAAGCATAAGAAATTAGTAGAAAATCTGTTCTTATACCTAAACTACCTGGCTTAGTACAAGCTTTAAAGAGGTAGTACATAATTAGTAGGCAAGCTTTACTGAGATTAGAACCTGATATAGTATCTAAACTACCTGGGCCTAGTTCCAAGATTAGTATATATATATTAGGGGTAAATCCTAGTATTCTAGTCCTAATCCGAGTCTGACTATTAAGGTTTCTCAAATACTAACTCAGAGATAATACTCAATAAGTTATAGAGATAGTTTTTTGGGTTGTCTCTAGATATCCTAAAAACTCTTCTTCTGAGGACTCTGGTACTAATAGGGGAACCAAAGAGTTTTTTATTTTATCTCTTACTGCTGATAAGATTAGTTTTATTATCTTTCTTTGTTTTGCTGAGATTCTTTTTTCTAGAATTGTTTGTCCACTTATATTTCTTTTGTACTTAAGAAAAGAAGAAGGAAAAAGATTAAAGAGTTTTCTCTATCTGATTTACCACCTCCTTATATTTTGACTATTGAAAAAGTTACTTAGTACTCCTGTTAGAATTCATATGAGTCTTTAAACAGATGAGTCCCTTTTAGAGTTTAGAATAAGTTCTTAGTTGAGGAGTATAGAATAGTACTTTGTGGTTGGTAAAGTGTTGTTTTCTCTTGACTTATATATTAAATAAATTCAATTTTTGCCCTACTATCTGTTAAGTAATTCTCAAGAATTTGTCCTTTTGCCTAATTGTCTTTGAATTTAAATAATACTTAAAGTATTCTTTGTTGGCAGTAAGGTAAGGTTCCCAATAGCTTTATTGAATAGATGCCTATTAATGTATTTAAACTACAGACTGTAGAGAATAATAAAGGACTTCTCTTAGGAATACAATTACTATAAAATCTATAACTATTCACTAGTGAAGTGGAGGAGAGATAAGTCTAATTGCTTTGAATTGTATCCTATCTATACTAAAACTATCTAACTTAGATAGATTCAGAATTCTCAGAGTGAGGTTATTACCTATATGCTTTGAATGAATAACTTTAAAGTTCTAATCTTGCAGGCAACTAAAGAGCCTTAAATATGTACTGCTAAACTCTGTTCTCCATACTAAATACATAATGGTTGCTATAAGTTAATATCTTTGACTCACTACATGATTTCTTTAAGTCACCTTTTGACTTATTCCTCTTAAGTCACTAATTAACTCTTATATTGAGTCACTAGTTGACTCATCATAGTAGTCTAAGTATAATAGTACTAAAGATAATATCTTTAAAGATAGCATATCTTAGAATAAACAAACTATAAATATCAAATTGATAAAATTAGAAATAAGTATAGCCAAGTTTGTAGGCCTCTACTACACTTTGTTTCAAAGTATAAGGTATAGTACCCAACTCTACAAGGACCTCAAAACATTACATAATTTGTTAGTAATACATGATTAGTA
>WHUZ01000255.1:0-18107 GCA_015179045.1 Kalaharituber pfeilii
TCAGGAGCTTTTAGAAAGTTATCTGTCAATTACTGGATATCCTAATATGTAAAGCCAAGTATTTAGTGCTATAATGCACTATGAAAGTATCTATATATTAGAATGCTAGGGATAATTCATAAAGTATTGGCATGCCAAAGATAATTTATAAGGTGTTAGGATACACTAATACATAAGATGTATCTAATTGTCATGACTCTGCACCCATGTGTCAAGATACATTTTCATTATTGCTGATAAGTATCTTAATTCTTTCTAACTAACAGCAGAAGCTGAGACTTATATATTAAGCACCCATCATATATGACTTGTCAACAATTTCTAATATAACTATAATATGATAATACTATTTCATAAAACAGATAAGTAAATATAGAAGCAGTAATGTAATAGAAATATATAATAATGCAGATCTTCTTTCCAATACTAATAAGCAAGTGAAGTATTATCTATATTGCAATCATACATTATTAGTAAAGGTATTGTAAATAATGTTAGTTGTTTCATAAGTACTATGCATGTATTACTACAATGTATGTTTAAGAACCGACACACATGTCTGTGAAGTAACCACTAAACAATGAAAGTATACTACAGCTCACCTAGAATTACTCAGATATATCTTAGCAAGTCTTATAATAGTACAGGGTAGTATCTTCTTGATATTTAGTAGATGTTTACCTTCAGCCATAATATTTATCCTAAGTATCTATCTATCTATCCTGAGTATCTATCTATCTGTCCTGAGTATCTGTCTATTTATTCTAAGTATCTATCTGTCTATCATGAGTAACTGTCCATTCTAAATAACTATCTGTACTGAGTACTTGTCTATTCTGCCTACTTGACTATTCTGAGTATTTGTACTGAGTGTCTATCTATTCCAGTTGGCTGTCTGCCCTAAGTATTTAGCCATCTTAAGTATTTATCTAATAGATAAGTACTTTTTGTTTTTTTATATTATTACTTATATGCTGCCCTCTAGGCAGTAGTGAGGGATAGATAAGTATAGACTAGGTTGAATTAAGAGTAGAACAGAAGTGCCTAGGGAGCTTTGAGAAGACCAGAATAATATGTGGTAGATCAGTGTAAACTTAGATAGTGGCCAACATAGTAGAGAAAACTAGGCTTTGTACAGGAAGTTAGAGTTGGGTCTGATTAGACCTGGCCTACCTAGAGCTTTGAAGAAAGGACTGAAAGTAATTAGGATGGACCAAAAAAACAGGCAGGTAGACCAGAATAGAGGAATTTTGCTAATGCAATTTTGATACTAAAGTTATAAATATTTGCAGATGCATTATTAATTGTGTCTAAGTCAATAGTATTATGAGAAAGTCTAATAAGTCTTTGTTAACTTTGTTCATCTTTTGTTTTGAACTCTTATCAAAGGAGTAAGGAATTTATTTTTAAGTTTGAGCTAAAGCTATGAATATCAGTGAATATATTATTGTATATTTATTATACTCACATTAAGTTGCTTTCGGTTCTTTTTGATAATACTCTTAAAAAGAGTGATATTCTGTTGATTGATGTACATGAGCACTAGTACTTATAATATATTAATATTTTTTCTGAGGAATAGGTATACTGCTTACCTCCTTACCAAAGCTAGAATTATACAATCTCTTTTAAGAATACAAACATGAAGTTTCCTCATAGTCTAGTATACTTGGAAAGAAGATGAGGCCCTTTAGAGGTATATCGTCGAACACCTACAAGTAGGGAAGATATAAAAGTCAAGGTTCTAAGCAGCTTCACTAAATTTTTTCAGAAGGTAGATGAGTCCCTTTGACTATATATTGATTATAAAAGTACTAAATGAACTCACCACTCCGAATAGAGACTCTTTGCCCTTCACGTCAAAACTCCTTAAAGAAGACCTAAAGAAGTAAATAGTTTATAAAACTCAATCTCGATAATGGCTACAACTTTATATAAATTAAGTCAGATAATAAATAGCAGCTATCAAATACAGCCAATAGCTTATTTGTAGTACCCAGTCATACCTCTTAAACTTATCGACATATCTGTCTCCTTCAAAAAGATGATAGATGAGATTCCTACTTATATTAATAGAGTAGTTTGGTACCTAAACTTTTAATCTATGAAGGCAAGTCTAAATGAGACCATAAAAAGATAGTAAAAAAGTGCATACTAAGATTAAGTACCCATGGGCTCACAGTACAAGTTTCATATATACACAACTATGTTCCTTAGTCACTTTATTAATACTTTTAAGATTAAGATATATTTAATCAAACTTTCTACTATTTGTAACTAGCTACAGCTGATTAAAGAAGGTACAAGCCTTTTTTAGGTATTGCAAACTACTACTACCAATTTACTACTACTGACTTATTTTACTTTACTATAATTTGAAACACTTCCAAGTTTTGACTAGAGAGATACTCTTTATTTAGGAGTGGCAGAGGAGCAAGCTACTTTTATAGAACTTCAAGACAAGTTTATTAGTACCCCTATACTATAATAGTTCAATTGATTCTTGTCAATAATTATGAAACTGACTGCTCAGACTAGGTACTTACTAGCATCTTGAGTATAAGAATAATATTACTACTCTTCATTGCTGTGAGTACCACTTCTGAATACTAACTCCTACTATACAAAACTACCTCTATCCATAATAATAAACTCTTAATAATCTTGGATAGTATAAATAGAGGATAGAGCTATTGGGAATTCAGTTTACCATCTTTACTAACTATCATGCATTTTACTACTAAATAACATCTCAACAACTAGCAAGCCAACTGAAGCCAACTTTCCAAAATCAATTACCTTAGCTTAATAGCAAAGCAGATGCTTTTTCTTAATAAACTGGTAAAGTGAAAAATATATAGACTGATACTCCTAGAGTTAATAATAATGAATGGGTGAGAAATGATAATAGGCTAGGTACCCAAACCATATTCAAAGTTGATGATGCCATGATAGCAAGGTAGCTAGATACTAGGGTATACATCAAACTTCTCTCTTGGAACTTTTACTAAATAGTCGATTATATCACTGGTTGTACAGCCTACTTGAAGGCCAAAGCCAGCCAACATCTAAGGCAAACTAGACTTATACTAATGCCTACTAGTAGAAAGCTTTGAAAGGAGATAGCTATAGACTTTGTTAGAGAACTACCAAAGGCTTTACTGAAATATAGCACTATACTATATACTGGTAAAAAAATACTTGTATAATTTGAGACATCACCAACATCTTCAATAACATCCTCAGGTAATTTGGTCTACCTTACTATATCATCTCTAACTGTAGATTACAATTTGCCTCAGCCCTTCAAAAAGATATTATATCTAAACTCAAAGCAGAACTCTTATTTTGTACTACTTACTACCCCCAGACTGACAAAGTCTCTGACATGCAATATCTGGTATTGCAAAAAGTATATAATACAGACTTCCAAATAGTATTTCTATATTTTCTATAACTGAAGTATGGTAGAGATGATAAGACTTGAGAAATAGTTGAGAATCTTTATAGATCATTAGAATCTTTTAGAGAGTTTCATGATCAATATCCAAGAAAGTCTTCAGGACTCTATGGTTTAATAAAGTATTGATACTCATAGGACTGAGTATGTCACATAAATGGGAATTCTGTACTATCATACTACTTAGATAATTCATTAATGTAAGTATCTTTTCCTTATGAAGACTTTTTCCTACTGGGTTTTGTCTTTAAGAAGCTTTTTAACAACTTACTGATGATGAGTGAAAGATATACTAGTCTCACTAGTAGTCATAGGCAACTGCAGTTCAGCTCATATATTACCTTATATATATAATATACCAAGAGCCAAAGTATGAGACTTATAATCCTAATTAGTTCAGTTTTTTATTAGTAATTATTACTTGGGATAAGTACTCTAAACAGGAAGGTAATGTTAGAGCTAAGGTAAAAACTTACCTACCACTATGGTAAGAGGTAAGAATTCTACTACTAATTAGCTACTATAGCTAAATATGAAAACTTACTCATTAAGGGGAAAATACTAACCCTGCAATCAAATATAAGACTAATGCTAATTAACTATACTAATCACTCATTAGGCTTAGCTATTGATTCTTATATTATTTAGATAGGGCAGTACTACAGAAGAGTATATTATCTGAAATACAGTCTAATATATATACTTGAGTTATAAAAGTTTTATTTATATATACACATATATTAGTAGATTTAGTATCTTTGTTTCACACTATTTTCATTACATGTACCTATTATTATAGGTATTGGTATTAATAAGAATTTACTACGAAGCTAGCCAATTATTTATCTGTTAACTCCTCATACATAGGTATGCTGAAGTCTATATAAATGCTAGCTGGTAATAGCATAGTTAGAAGAATTAAGCTATAAGTAGTATCTTAAGTTTCTCTATAAACTCTGAACCTATCATTCTTTTAATATATCTGTGAATTGCTCTGCTCTACTGCATGACTCATGCTAAGTAGCTGCCCTTTTAGTCTGCTGTATATACCTTCATAACCATTCTGACTTACCATATTTATTCTACTATAGCTGTAATATCTAGTTCTTTCTAGCATCTATCAGAGCTGAGCCCCTTATACCCATAACAAGTATAATATTAGACCAAGTGCTTCAACTTTACTAAGTGATAATGGTCTAGTACAAATAGTATAGCTAAAGGTGAGTGACAGAGAAGAGTGAGTAAAAGGTAATTAATAAACTTAGAGTTTATATAATACTTAGGATACTACTAGTATCTTAATTCTTTCTAACTAATAGTAGAAGCTGAAGCTTATTTTATATAGTACTGAGTTACATCCCTCTTGGCATACACTGAACCCCTGTCAAAAAAGACCTTGGCGATAACTGCAAATGCCATCTTATATAATACTGAGTTATATCCCTCTTAGCGTACACTAAACCCCTGTCAAAAAAGACCTTGGTGACAACTGCGAATGCCATATCAATGTACCGAGTGAAATGTTCACATAGGTACTCCTGAACCTTAACATACCTCTGAACCTTCATCATAAGGCACATATTAATGTGGAATATGCCAAACGCCCGACAATACCTATATTAAAAGTTTCCATCATATTTCGTATGGAATCAACCTTCACGGAAATGGACACCATGACAATGAGGAGTTGCAATTGGCCGTATCTATCACTGCAACCCCTTTATGTGAAATGTTCACATTCTCCTGAACCTCAACATACTCGGCATAAGATACAGAAGAATGAGCCAAATTTTATAGGTATGGTATATCTCTCTCACTATCAGGAGATGAAGCATAACGAGTTCAATTTGAGAGGTACAGCAGCAGCTTTTCATAGCACAATAGTAACAAAGTGAGTCAAATTTAACAGGTATAAGAGTACAATTTGACTGGTATTCGATGGCACGAGATGCAGCTAAACAAGTCAAATTTGACAGGTATGGCAGGTCCATTTTACCTCGCGAGATGCAGTAAAATGAGCTGAATTTGATAGGCACTTTGACAGGCACGACAGCTCCTTAATAGTGTGAGGTGTAGCAGAACGAGTCAAATTTGACAAGTATAGTAGGTCCATTTCACCCCGCAAGATGCAGCAAAATGAACCGAATTTGACAGACACTTTGACAGGCATGACAGCTCCTCAATTTAACAGGCATGATAGCTCCTCAATTTAACAGGCACGACAGCTCCTCAATGGTGCGAGATGCAGCAGAACGAGTCAAATGTAATAGGTATGGTAGGTCTATTTTACCTCACGAGATGCAGCAAAATGAGCTGAATTTGACAGGCACTTTGACAGGCATGATAGCTCCTTAATGGTGTGAGATGCAGCAGAATGAGCTGAATGTAATAGGTATAACAGTCTCTCTCAATGGCACAAGATGAGGATGGATGTGATTAAGTTGACAGATATGACCTTGACAGGCAAAAATAAGGCAGAATAAGCTCAATTTAATAGGTATAACAGCTTTCTCTCAATGGCGCGAGATGTGGCGAATGAGCTCAAGTTGACAAGTATTACAGGACTCTTTCCATAGCGTAAGAGTAGCAGAAGAGCTGAATTTGACAGGTATAGTAGGTCTCTCTCTCTTCTATAGCGAACAGCTGTAAGCGGAGTTAGATGAAATCAAAAAACAAAAAAAACAAAGAGTAGGTCTCTCTTAATAGTACAAGATGCAGCAAAATGAACTCAATTGGACCGGTGTGTAAGTCTCCCTTGATAATACAAGATACAGTAGAATAAACTAACTTTAACAAGTATATAGGTATGGCAAGACTCTTCTACGGCACAAGATACAAAAGAATGAGCCAAATTTCCCTCTCTTACCAGTGTGAGATATAGTAAAACGGAACTTAACTTGATAGGTATAGTAGCACCTTTCCATAGGAGAGTAGCAGAGTGAGCCAAATTTAACAGGTATAATAGGTCTCTTTTCGTATTATGAGATATAGTAGAATGAGCACAATTTGATAGTTATTCGATAGCACAAGATGCAGCAGAATGGGAGTCGAATTTGACAGGTATGGCAAGTCTATTTTAGCCTGAGAGATGCCGCAGAATAAGCCGAATTTGACAGGGATTGGTAGATCTCTCTTACCAATATGAGATACAGCAGGGCGAGTAGAATTTGACAGGCATGACAGCTCCTCAATAATGTGAGATAAAGCAGAATGAGCCGAATTCAATAGGAATGGCAGTCTCTCTTGATGGTGTGAAATGAGGCAGAATGAGCTCAATTTCAATTTAACAGGGTATGACAGCTTCCTTTTGATAGCGTGAGATGAGGCAGAATGAGTTCAAGTTGACAAGTATCACCGGACTCTTTTCACAATGTGAGAACAGCAGAATGAGCCAAATTTGACAGGTACGGCAGGACCCACCTAGCAGCATGGAACATGGTAAAATGAGCTCAATTCACAGTTAAGGCTGGTCCCTTTCTATGGTGCAAAGTGAGGTGGTATGGCTTAATTTGACAGATACAACAAGACCTGCTTTGATGGTTCGAGATATGCTAAAATGCACTCAATTTACAATTTTACAGGTATGGCAGATTACTCTCGATGGTGTGAGATGGGGCAAAATGAGAATGCACTGGACTGGTACAGTATGGTGAGGTGATTTTTTTTTTTTTTTTTAATTTCATTACTCGCGTGCCGTGGCAGGGTGATAAAGAGGCACCTGCTAAAGGTTACAATCATCAGCTACTATAGTACCTACTAACTCCGGCTCCATTCTCCACTCTTTCTGTTTTTTAAATCGCAAGCACTCTATAGATAGCAATAGCTATGTCTACTCTTTATCATCACCCTCAGCCTTCAATTCTTCCACTTTCTTATATACTCTTGCTATCATTCCAGCTGTATTAATTATATCCTTTTGTAACTTCTTAATTACCTTATACCAGGGCAGCAAGCAATTAATAATATAAAAAAAAATAAAAAAAATAAAAAATCACCTTATACCTGTTAATATCCTCACTTGCATAGCATTTATACGTGGGTCTATAGGGCGGATAATAAAGCTGGGTACACCTAAAAGGGCATATGCTGGACATCTGAGTAATATCATTGTGAGTAGATATTAACCGGAATTTAGGTAGAGTTTATGGGCTGTAATGAGGGTTTCGCTATCTATAAGTTCTATAAAACCTTCTGACGCTACATTTGGTACCAGAGCTCCCTAGATGCAGGAGTGGGATTACATGATATTATAAATAACAATGAGAATATACTGACATGAATAAATGCAGAGAAACGAGATTGTATGGTTATAGAACTGGTAAAGAGTGTACAGTCACTTGACGCCGACTTTACGGGTCCCTTATCTGCTACCGCTGCACCTACACTCACCCTCGCGGTCGCGAGGTGGCTATATGCTAGTATATTAAGCACTCATCATATATGACTTGTCAACAATTAATTACATAATTATAACATAATAACACTATCTTATAAAATAGATAAGTAAATATAGAAGTAGTAATATAATTGAAACATATAATAGTATAGATCTCCTTTCTAATACTAATAATTAAGCAAAACATCATCTATATGATAACCATGTATTATTAGTAAAGATATTGGAAGTGATACTAGTTGCTTCATAAGTATCATGCATATATTAGTACAGTATATATACAAGAACTGACATACATGTCTGTAAGGTAACTACTAAATAGTCAAAGTGTACTATAGATTATCTAGTATTAATCAAATATATCTTAGTAAGTCTTATAATAATATAATAGTAGTACTTTATCTCATATTCGATAGGTCTTCACCTTTAGCTATAACAGGTAGTCCCTCTCCATAATATGTAATATACTATAGAATGAGCTCTATTGATAAGTATAGCAGGTTTCTTTCAATAGTATAATATATTATAGAATAAGATCTTTTAATAAGTATAGTAGACCCTCTTAATAATATAATATACTGTAGAACAAAGTTTTTTAATAAGTATGATAGGCTCTCTTACTAGCTCAATATACTACATAATAAACTGTATTAATAGGTATAGTAGGTTCTATGAAGTAGTATATAATAAGTTAAATTGAGTTAAATTTAGTAGGTATGATATGTTTTATTAATAGTATATAATATACTGCAGAATAAGCTCTGTTTACAGGTATGATAGCTTCTCTTAATAACATATAATATACTATAGAATGGGCTTTATTGACAGATATGGCAGATTCTATATAACGGTACATAACAAGTTAGAATAAGCTGAATTTAACAAATATAGTAGTACTTTTTCTGTATTGTAGGCTAAGATAGAATAAGCTCAATTGACAGCTATAGCAGGCCCCTCTCTCAACAGTATAAGATATACCAAATAGACTTTATTAATAAGTATAGTAGGTACATCTCAGTAGTATATGATAGGGCAGAATAAGTAGAATTTGATAGATATAGTAAACTTTAGCAGTATAAGATTAGGCAAAATAAGCTTAATCTGACAGCTATAGTAGGTTCTATTTGATAGCATAATTTTGATAGTAAGCCTATAATAAGAAGATATCTTGAGAGCAATTTAATAACTGGGTAGATGCAGTAGTATAGCAGTAAATAAAAAGCTATTTTTATATTTTTAGATATTATTTAATAAATTCATTAGTTTATATATTGTATATTGGTATTTGAAAAAATATGGAAAGTAAGTGATTGTATTATACTATAGACAAGGGCTATAATATTAAATACATTACAAGTATATACTATAATATAAAATATATCAAAAATGAAAGTTATAAGATTAAATACATCTTAAGCAAGAGCTATAATATTATATATCGGATTAACTTATATAAGAGCAAGAAAATAAACAAGCGCTAATTTGGTCTTGGTAGGACTTAGGTGTCATTAATCACATTAGCATACTATTCATGCAATCTTAGTATTACTAAGCATAGCTAATCTCCAGCTTCTCTACAAATGTCTATAGTATTGAAGTTAGTATTATAGTAATTTAGGGATCATTATATCCCTGTACATGATACACGCTCAGAATTTTGCCAAGACTGAACTAGTATGTATTGGTTTTCTTACTCTTATATGAGTTAATATAGTATATAATAGATAGAATATCTTATACTAGTTATATTCAGAATACTTATAGTTAGCTTACTAATACTAGATATAGTACAGTTAATAGGAATTATATCTACAAAAAGAATATGTACCTACTATGTATACTGAAAGAGAGTCAGTATTTAGGTACTTTAGTTTATATCAAAAGTACCTTATATACCTAGTGCATTAGATACAATCAAGTAGAATAAATTGTTTTTACTAATAGTAACTAAGATTACTAATCTTAGTAGTTACTTAGTTCTTAACTGACAAAGATCTACTATTATTAGCCTAACTAGTATCAGATTAGCTAAATACTTAACTAGTAGATCTTATAGTTAGTAGTACCTTTTTAATAATACTTTAACAAAATAGTATTATAGCATAAGAATAATTATACTTGTAATATCTAGAATATTAATATTACGGGTATGAGGGGCTAGGCTCTAGTGGGTGCTGGAAGGCACTAGATATTATGACTATAGAGGTATGTATTCAGCAGGCCAGAGTCACTATGAAGATATATATACGATGGGTCGAAATGGCTATAGAGGTATATATACTGTGGGCTGGAAGGGCAGCTGTTTTGCGTATAGCATAGAGCAAAGCAGAGCGATTTATGGGTATAATGAGAAAATGATAGGTTTGAAAGTAATAGAGAACTTAGAACACTACTTATGTCTTGATTCTTCAACTGTGCTATCGCTTATACTTAAATAAACTGAGCACATTATATATAACTAGGCAAGCAAATAAAAAAAATGGCAATTCAACAATACCAATAATCATAACAAAGAAATATGCAACATAGTACAGATGCTAGGTAATAACATGTACTAGAGCATGCGTACATATTAGCTTTATAAACCAAGTACTAGGCCTAAAGACCTTACAATCAATAGTAATACATACTTCCTTAGCACTACCCTATTTGGAAGACAAAGAACCTTCTGCTAAGGCTAGCAGGTAATTAGTTTAGTCTAGCAGCACTGGCCTTACTGAGGGTTCAGAATAGTATTCCCCTGATTGGGTAAGTCTGAGGAGCTAGACTCCAGTAGGCGCTGGAAGGTACTGGATGTTATAGTTACAGAAGTATATATTTAGCAGGCTGAAGTCAGTATGGAGGGATATATACAATAGGCCAGAAAGGCTATAGAGGTATATATACTCCAGGCTGGAAGGGCAGCTGTTTTGTGTGGAGTGCATAGTGAACTGGAGTGATTCATAGGTATAATGAGGAAATGACAGGTTTCAGAGTAATAGAGAACTTAGAATACTACTTGTGTCTTGATTCTTCAACTGTGCTATTACCTGTTCTTAAATAGACTAAGTACATCATATATAACTAGGCAAGCAAATAAAGAAATGGCAATTCAACAATACCAATAATTATAACAAAGAAACATGCAACATAGTATAGATACTAGGTAATAACATATACTAGAGTATGTGTACATATTAGCTTCATAAACTAAGTGCTAGGCTTAAAGACCTTACAATCAACAGTAATATACACTTCCTTAGCACTACCCTATTCGGAAGACAAAGAACCTTCTGCCAAGCCTAATGGGTGATTAGTTCAATCTAGTAGCACTGGCCTTACTAAGGATTCAGAATAGTATTCCTCTGGTCAGGTAAGTCTTACCTTAGCCGTAACATTACCCCCTATTCTAAGGCAGTCATATCGACTAACAATTACTGAAAAGTAAGCCAAACTAATCAGTATTGTAAGTAATATATATTAGCTCTCTTGTAAGAGTTAAAAGAGTAGCTAATACACTTATCGGCATACCTTATATGCAAGGTCTCTCACAGGAATTTACTTATCTGTGGCTGACGGTGAGACTGGTGTGTTTTGAGCACTCATTCATTGGTCAGCAAGGCTATTAAAAACCTTAACAAAGATAAAAACCCAGTAGGAAAAATTTCTTCATAAGGAAAAGGTACTCACATTCCATATTATCGAAGTAGTCTGACTTTCACCATCAATGTCTTATTTAGACCATAGGGTGGCTTTCTTGGATATCGGTCATGGAACTCTCTGACAGATTCTAATGATCTATATAGTTTCTCAATCGGTTCTCAAGTATTATCATCTTTACCATAGCTCTATTAATAGATTTAGTACTTTACTACTCTGTTCATACGTTTCAAATCAACAACATAGAAGAACTCATCATCATCGATCTCCATACCTTAGGGTTCAAGTCACTCTCAGAAAGGCTACTCAGCTGCTAGGGAAACTTTAGGGTCGAATCTATATAAAGAGTGAAAGGGCTATAACTATGGGTTGATGTAGCAGTAGTAAGCTAACTTAGCTAGAGGTAGCCAAGTTACCTATTGGTTCTATCAGTCATGGTAGTAAATATGAAGATACTGTTTGAGAAGCTTTATTATACATTCAGAGAGTCTGTCAGTCTGGAAGTGATCAATAGTACTAGATTAGAGTTATATGTCGAGTTTCGATGTAATTTCTTTCCAAAGGGCTGAGGTGAATTGTGGCCTGAAGATGTCATTAAAGGCATTAGTAATGTCTTTAGTTGTTCAAGGATCTTTTGCCAGTTATAGTATTGCATTTGGTAACCGGTCTATGACAACTGAAATAGTGTTAAAGCTCTCAAATTTAGGTAGTTTTCCAACAAAGTCCATAGCTATCTCCTCCCAAGGCTTTATAGTAGTAGGCATTGGCATAAGTCTAGTTTACCTCAGATGTCATTTGGCTTTGGCTTTCAGGTAGGCTATATAATCAGTGACATAATCAGCTATCTCGGTAGAAGTTTTGAGAGAGGAGTCTTATGTTTGGTGCATGCCCCAGTGCATAGTCATGTTACTGTCATAGCATTATCATACAGTAACACTTTCAGTCAATATTACTCAGGCACTATACAGGGCCATCATCAGTCCTCACCCATTTATTGCCATTGACTCCAAGGATATCAGCCTATACGTCTTCTCTCTTACCTGCCTCAGTTCATTATAAGAGGGCGTCAGCTTTACTATTAAGCTTTTCTGTAGCATAGTTGATAACATAGTCGAATTTGGAAAGTTGGCTCCAGTTAGCTTGCCAGCTGTTGAGATATTGTTTAGTAATAAAGTACTATAGTGTATAGTAGTTAGTAAAAATAGTAAACTTAATTCCCAATAGCTCTATTCTCCATTTCTTGTGCAATCAAAGATTACCAGTAGCTACTTATTATAGATAGAGTAGTTTCGTTTAGCAGGAGTCAGTATTCGAGAATAGTAATTATATAAGTGAAGAGTTATATTTTTGGTACTAGCTCAAGATACCAGTAAGTACTTAGTCTAAGTAGTCAGTTTTCACAATTATAGATAGGGATCGATTGAAGTGTTGTAGTATGGGGGCACTCATAAACTTGTCTTTAAGTTCCATAAAAGCAGTGTGCTGCTTTGCCTCCCAAGTAAAGGATACGTTTCTAGTTAAGATAGTTAGCGGTCGAGTTGTGGTAAAGTAAAATAAATCAGCAGTAGTAGTTGGCAGAGCCTAGAAAGGCTTGTACCTCTTTTTGTTTATTAGCTATGGCCAGTTACGAATAGTAGAGAGTTTGGCCGAGTGCATCTTAATCTCGAGGCTATCAATAAAATAACTACGGAACATAGTTTTGTGCATATGGAACTTGCACTTTGGGCAGATTGACTGTAAGCCTATATTCACTTAACTTTGCGAGTACTTTTCCTACTACTCTTTTATAGTCTCATTCGCTTATGACTCTATAGATTAAGATGTTGTCTAGGTAACAAATAACTCTATCAATAAGGATCTCATCTATCATTTCTTGGAAGGAAGTGGGTATGATAATGAGGCCAAAAGGTATGACTGTGGACTCGAATAGGTCTTTAGATATATTTGAATACTGTCTTCCATTCAATATATTCTTCCACACAAAAAAAAAAAAAATTGGTGAAGCTGCTTTTCAATCTTGATCTTTATATCTTTCCTATTAGTAAGTGTTTGTTGATATACCTCTAAAGGTCTTATCTTCTTCCCAAGTACACTAGACTATGGGAAGGCTTCGCATTTGGGTTCTCAAAAGGATTTTATAATCCCAAGTCAAACAATAATACAATATTACCCTCTTCAAAGGTATTGTCAAAAAGAATAGAAAGTAATTCAATACAAGTGCATTAAACATGCTATGCTTTAAAATACCATTAACATAATCAATCGGAAAGTCATTAACCAGGATGAACTAATGATGCATTCACTGATATTTATAACTTTAGTATCAGAATCAGAAACAAATTCCAGGTTTCCTGGAACACTAATAGGATATATATAATCCAAAGTAGAAGAAACAGATTTGGGAACCTGAATGCCAGAGAATGAAAACAAAGTATTCACAAAAAATCATCACCTTGCTTGATTATTACAGACCTCACTTATGATCTCAATCTCAACTTCTTACCTAGTCTGCTAAAGAAACAATCAGTATAGGGGCCGTACAATCTAACATAGCCCTAATGGTTTTCTCAGTTTTGAATGTTACCTTGCAACTGAGGAGGTCGTTGTGATAGGGAGTCCTACATGCTGAGCAGAGTCCCCATGTACTTCAAGTCAAACAGTTCAGTGATCTTCTTGGATCTGTCGATAGCCTATATTATGGTGGCCAGAGTCTGTCTTTGTCTTCTTTTGGGCTAGGATATCTGTAATTCGAGAGAGCGGATTCGTGACTTCAGGGTATTTTTACTTCCCTTTGTCTGCCTTCTATAGCTTCAGTTGGGTTTCTGTCACTTCTCCTATCCCTTATGGTTCTACCACTGTTTCTCCAGCATGCGGTGACTCTATGGCCACTCTTGCTACACTTGGTGCAATAGTTTGCATTGGTTGCCTTTCTTCTGAATCATTTCTTTATGTTAAGGTTTCTCAATATGCTAATCTGGAGATAATCCTCAACAGGTTGCACAGATGGTAATAGTGTTCTTCCCTAGAGTGTTAAACCTCCAGTTCAACAGGCTCTAGTACTTTAAAGGGGAGAAAGGGTTTCTTTGTTCTTTCCTTTAACTACTGATGAAGATTGGTCTTATTATCCTATTTTGTTTTATTAGTCTTTTTGTTTTAATTGTTGTTTGTTGGTATTTTCTGGACTGTTTTAGGTATAGGAAGAGAAGGAGGAAGAAGTGGTTTCTTTGTCTGTTTTACTACCTTCTTACACTTCTACTTCTAGGAAACTATTTAATAATTCTAGGAGAGGGTCCAAGAGTCTCTAGACAGATGGTTCTCCTAAAGTCCCTAAAACAGGTTTTCTGTTGATGAGTATAGGATAGTTATTTGTGGTTGGTATAATGTTGTTTCTTCTAAGCTGATGTATTGAATGAATTCAATTTTTGCTCTTCTGTCCTTGAGAAGTTCTCAAGTATTTGTCCTTCTGATTAGTTGTCTCTGAATTTGAACAATACCTGGATTATCCTTTGTTAACAATAGGATAAGGTACCCAATGGTTTTATTGAGTATATTCCAGTTAAGGTATTCAAACTACAAACTGTAGAAAATAAAGATGGGCTTCTATTGGGATACAATTACTGTAGAATCTATAACTATTCACTAGTGAAGTGGGAGGAGAGATAAGTCTGATTGCTTTGAATTGTGTCCTATCCATACTAAAACTATCTAAACTTTAGATAGCTTCAGAGAAGTCAGAGTGAAGGTACTTCCTATGTGCTCTGGCTCAAGAACTCTGAAGAACTATCTCTGTGGGCAAAGCGAGCACCTTAAATACGCTCCGCCAAGCTCTTTTTTTCCTATACATGAGTTTGGTGTGGGTCTGTTACTGACTCACTACATGACTTTTCCTTAAGTCACTCTTTTGACTCATTCTTTGACTTATTCCTTGACTCATTCTTTGAGTCATTCTTTGAGTTACTAGTTGACTCATTTGTTAGTTACATTTCTTTTGATAGCATCTTTAAAGAAAACTATCATACATGATTATTAATCCTTCTTTTTCTTGTTGCTGAGTAATACATGACTTATTAGTAATACATGACTTGTTTGTTGTTCAGAGTAACTGTTAGCTCAGGACTTAGGAATTTGGAAAACAACCTTTATGGTTAGTTATCTGAATTGCTAGGTCATGACACTTCCCTCTTAGAAATACCCCATATCTTTTCCACTATTTTCTCCTACCCAGTTTGCTAATTCTTCCTATAGATCCTCATGTTCTATGTTAAGTTTTGTTCCAAAGTTTTCCATCACTTTCCAGTATACTATACTATTTCCATCTGAGAACTCAAGGCTCCTTCCTTGCAGTTCTTGATTAATTATTTTCTGCTTTAGTTCTTCATAATAGTTCAACAGGAGGGTAAAGGGTAGACATGAATTTCCTTCTTTTGCTTTGTTATGGTTTTCATTGATTACCTTAGTTATTGCAGCAGAGTCTTTTTTTGTATACCTTTGTATTTGTTCTTTGATTTTTTCATATGTCTTCATCCTTGATCTTCCTCTTGTTGTTGCAGGGTTTCTATTTCTCCACTTGAAAGTTTTTTCCAGACTTCCTTTTTCCCAAAAGTCCTTTTTAAGTTCAAAAGTCTATATCCTCTTCCATCACCCAATTTTCTGTTCCTTCCATATCTTCTTCCAATCATATCCCTTCCATTTGACTAGGTATTGGGGTTCTCCTGAGATGGGTTTCAGCCTGAATTCTATCAGTCTTTCTACTTCCCATCTGTCCCCTCTTACTGGTCCTGGCTTTTCTGCTGTAAAGCCTTTGAAGTGTTCTGGGTCTCTGTGGATGTAGGTTTTGATGAGGGATGTATGGAACAAGGGTGTATGGTGTATGTTGCTGGTAACTTTAATTTGACATTGTCCAAATTAGCATCATACTGTAGGATTTTGAAAGGTCCTTCCCATAGAGTAAATGGAGTTTTTACCTTCTCAGACAAGTTTTTATTTGATAGCCATACCCAATTTCCAGGCTCTATATTAGGGCTGAGTCCTTTCTTTTTCTCTGTTTTGGGTATTAACTTTTGGCTTAATTTTTCTTTTACTTGTGAGAGGTACTTACTCCTTTTATCTTCTGGGTTGCTTTGTTTCCTGTTGCTTTTTCTTCTGGACTGGGTTCTGCTGTAATAGTTGCTAGGTTGAAAGGGTCTGATTGCTGGAATGCTATTGTTATTGGGCTGTATCCTCTTGTGCTGTTGACTGCACTATTCATTGCTCTTACTACCTCTTTTAACAATGTTGCCCAATTCCCTTTTCTTCTTAATAACATCCTTCTCATTCCAGCATCCAACTCCTGGTGGCCCTTTCCACTTGTCCAACTGTCTGGTGATAGTATGCTATTGACTGTCTGAGTTCTATCCCTTGTCCTTTTAAATATTTTTTTATTTCTTCAGATCCCAAGTTAGTTCCTCTGTCAACTATCATAATTAAGGGTTTTTGGTGTTCCTTAAAATATGCTTTCAGGTGTTTGATGATTAAGGAACTTGGGACTGATTCAGGACATGGATATGCTTTGTAGTACCCAGAAAAACAGTCAATGATACTAAGAACTTGAGAAAACTTGCCTGATCCTTTTGCTGCTATTCCAAAGTTTTTTGACATACTGTGTATGTCTACCTGAATTGCCCAGAAGGGCATAGGAATTCCTCCACATTTAGGGATGGGGAGGAGGATCCAACCCACCTGCAGCCTTTGTTCTCTGGCATATGCTGCAGGTTTTCACAAACTTTTCCACCTCAGTACCTAATGACTTAATTTCCCAAAATTCCTCAATTAGTTTTTGTATTGCTTTTATACCTCTGTGGTTTAGGTATTCATGAGCATAATTTATTAGGAAATGTATGAATTTCTTACCAGTCATCATTAGGTTCCTGGGTATGCAAACCCTCCAAACAGCTTGTCCTCCATCCCACCTCAACAACCATCCACTCTTAATAGTCCATTCCTCTCCTGCATCTTTGGGGTACATGTAGGGGTAGGAGTAGGCTGGGTCCTATAAGATTTCCTTGATGTACTCACCTTTCCATCCCTTATCCTCTAGGATGGCTTGAGTTCCTCATCAAGGAGGATCATGTTGGTTGTTGGGGTACTCTTCAGTCTTGAATCCCCACAGGAGGTCAAGTGTGGGTCAGGGTTTTGTTTGGCCATCTGGGCCAGTTTGAGATAGTAGCCATTCTCAAACTGTTGGATCTCTGACAGAATATTCTTCCTGAGAATATTCTGCTTTGCCTGGTTGCTTAGGCTTGGTTGATTCCAAACCTGAGGCTTATACCCAGTTGCTTGCTTGTCAGATAGATGAACTGGGCATTCATCATAGATGCAATGTGCCCAACTCATCTTCTTGTGGCAAGAGAGTCCCAGGGCTGAGGGTTTGGAGTGGAGGGAGCAAACTTCACCTATTTCTTTTAAGTCCTTTTAGGGACTCCTTCTCTTTTCCACCTTGTTACCATTTACTGGGCTTCTTCTTGCTCCCTTATTTCTGTCCCTAAGATCCTCTTTGAGGTAAAGTGAGCTAAGTGCACCTTCAAAGCCCCTCATAGCTTTTGGTACCTTTGGTGGTGGAGGAGGGAGAGGGAT
>WHUZ01000256.1:0-17737 GCA_015179045.1 Kalaharituber pfeilii
GCATTGACATTTCTGCTCCTGGGTCGATACATACTCTAATTATTACTGATTTTGAGATACCATTTTCCTTCCATTTTAGCTCGGCTTTGTGAATAATTGATATCTTTATTAGAGGTCCTTTAAGGATTGGAGAAGGAGTGAGGCCAACTAGAGGAGGAGGAGGGGCAGACACTTCATTGGCTAAGATCTACCTTTCTAGTTTTCCAACTCGGATTCATTAAGAGTAGTAATACATGATGTTAGGCTGCAAGCCTATATTCTAGCTAAGTCTTCTTTGTTTTCTTGTTTAATTTTCCTTACCTCCTTTTTATCCTCCTTCTTGTCATCATTTCTTTTCCTCTTATTACCTGACTGATTAGTTGGCTAGGTTGTCTTCTACTGTTTCATGATTTCCGTAACCATGTATTTGCTAAAAGTATGGCCTTTTTCCTCCACAGCGAGAGCATTTCCCATCGGCCTTCCATTTGGCACTGAGTTCCTTAGAGGAGCCGGAGAGGTATGGGCTGAGCTTAGAGGTTGTAGTTTCCATACTGTCCTTCTTCTTCTCTGAAAATTGTTTTCCCTTTGAATGGCCACTAGGTTTGTTACTACCACTGTGACCCACAACTTGTGTTGTTTGCTCAGCCTGTATACCAACGACTATTATACGTTTGTACTAGTTATCAAATGATTCATTAAGTACTACTGGCTGTATAAGAAAGATGTTTCTTTTCAACCCTTTAACTACCTTATTCTTGAATGTTTTTTCATTGTGTTTGGCTAGGTAGTTCATTTTCTTCATGGCGTTGATATAGTCTATGATTTTGGTTTTTTGCTTGTAGGTGTCGAGTTTACCTCACATTTGCTGGTCTTGCATGTGGATTTCTATTCCCTCTACTAAATTGTCCATCTATTTCTCTAATGTGGTATCTCTCTGAGCCTCCATACCCATGTACATATATTTGTTTTGGGTATGCCATTCTACTGCCTCCTTGGTTAGAAATCGAGATGCACACAGAATTTTGGTATCTGCTTCAGCAAAGGTTCGGCAGTGCTCTCGGAGGTATACTAAGTCCATTACTTCAGACTTCCATACTTGTATTCTATCCAGGTTGCCATCCCAAGTTCTTAGAGTCAGAAGGTAGGCAAATGGGATGTACTGGCCAGTAGGTTCGAGTTCAGGTAAATCCCATTGTTTGGTTTTGTACTTGACTTTCTTTCTTGGAGGGGGAGATGATGCTGGTTGGATGGAGAAGACGGTAGTCACTGTTCGTGATAGAGATCGTGATCTAGTTGGCGGTCGGAAGGGCAGAAGTTTGACTTCAAGAGCTATTATTTTGTCTTGCAGCTCTTTATTCTAGTTCTTGAGAAAGGTGATTTCTGCTTCTAATATTATTACCTGTCCAGGACCAGCTCTAATAGTATCTTCTTGTGATAGGATTTTTCTTTCTAGATCCTTCTGCTCGGCCTTCTGCTTGTTGAGGAAGATTCTGGCATCCTGTAGTTGAGACTCTAAGGTAGCAACCATAGCTATTTTCTTGTCTAAGGCCTTGATAATAGTAGCATTAGCATCCTTAGTATACTACTACTCTAGGTTCCATATCTGTTCCATAAAATCTACCTCTCACTTGAGTTTAGTAGTCTCCATTTCGAGTCAGTACGTCTCGGCGGCAGCTAAGACTATTGCTTCATAATTAGCTTTTTCCTTCTCTAGCTGTTCCCCAAGCTTAGTTTCCCCAGCTTGAGCTTCGGCTTGGATTTTGTTACGGGTGTAAGGTGCTTGGCTCCAGTGGGCACTTGAAGGGACCGGATCTTACGGCTATGGTGAGGAAAATGGCGGTACTGGCGTCGTCCCGAAAGTATGAATATGGTGAGTCGGAATGGCTACGGAGGTGTATACAATGGACCAGAAGGGCAGCTACTCGGCAGGAAGAACCCAGTGGAGTGGAGCGATTCACAGGTGTAATAATGGAACAATAGGTTCAGAGTTATGGAGGACTTAGGATACCGCTAGTGTCTTGATTCTTCTGACTATGCTATTTTCAGCTGGTGCTTATATAGACTTCAATGCAGCCATACATGAAGAGTCAACAAATGAATAATTGGCTGGCAACGTAGCGATTCCTTATCAATGCCAATACTGGTAGTAATAGGTACATGTAATAAAAACATACAAAAATAGTACAGGACAAAGATAACGAATGTACTACTGCATATGTGTTACGGCTAAGGTGGAAACTTGCCTACTACTGTGGCAAGGGGTAAGGGTTACACTACTAATTAGCTGCCACGGTGTTATGGATTGCAACCGACCGTTTGCAAACCGTTGCACCAAAAGGTAGAACTACCGGTACCACCCGGTAGTGCAGTCGGTATATATAGAAGTATCCGTACGGGCTGGTCAGCGACTCACTTATGTTTGCGCACGTGGTCAAGGATCTTGGCTCCCTTAGACGTCCACACGTACTAGTAATTAGCTTCCCTCTGCTGCCATGGCACGCCAAGCTATGACATTACTCCCCCGCAGGCAGAGTACGTCCCGGACTCTCTATATATTAACCCCCAGTCACCCGTTACCGTCTTAGGGCTTCAATTTCATGTGCCACTACCACACTACTTTATAACCAGCGACCGGCATGTGACTGTAAGCCGCTTATCAAATTCAAAGGTCACCTGCAGTATCTGACGTTCGCTACAGGCAAGGTTTGAACCGGCGACCCGACTGGTAGTACTGTTACGGATTGCAACCGACCGTTTGCAAACCGTTGCACTAAAAGGTAGAACTACCGGTACCACCTGGTAGTGTGGTCGGTATATATAGAAGTATCCGTACGGGCTGGTCAGCGACTCGCTTACGTTTGCGCACGTGGTCAAGAATCTTGGCTCCCTTAGACGTCCACACGTACTAGTAATCAGCTTCCCTCTACTGCCATGGCATGCCAAGCCGTGACACACGGCTAAAGGTGAAGACTTACCTGCTAAGGGGAAAACACTGACCCAGTAATTGAACATAAGACTAATGCGGATTGACCGGACTGATCACCCGTTAGGCTTGGCTATTGATTCTCGCATCGTTTAGATAAGGCAGTACTACGGAAGGGTGTGTTATCCGGAATGCAGCTTAATGCATACACTCGAATTACGGAAGCTTTATTTATATACGTACATGCATTAGTACATTCGTTATCTTTGTCTTGTACTATTTTTGCATGTTGTCTTTATGTATACCTATTACTACGGTATTGGCATTGATAAGGAATCGCCGCGGGACCAGCCAATTATTCATTTGTTGACTACTTATGTATAGCTGCGCTGAAGTCTATATAAGTACCAGCTGGCGATAGCATAGTTAGAAGAATCAAGACACAAGTAGTGTACTAAGTTTCTCTATAACTCTGAACCTATTGTTCCCTCAATGCACTCGTGAATCGCTCCGGTCCACTGCATGCCCCCGCTGAGTAGCTGCCCTTCCGGTCCGCCGTATACACCTCAGTAGCCATTCCGACTCAGCGTATTCATACTTCCGGGACGACGCTGGCACCGCAGTTTTCCTCACCATAGTCGTAACAACCGGTCCCTACCAGCGCCCACTGGAGCCGAGCATCTCATGCCCGTAACATTACACCGCTCCTCTTTCACCTACCACCCCGCCTCCATAATGTCGGTATCGGGAGGCTCATCCGCTGCCTCCTCTTCCTTAAGGACCTCTCCTCAGAGATGTCGCCAACCTCTATGACGAGTAAGCATTTCAAGGTAATGTATCAACCCCTTTCTTGCAGAGCCAGCAAGAACTGCCAAACACGATAACCTACGTTGCCGAGCTACCACTAAATATACGTGATTAAGTATTGCAGCAGCTAGCATTCCAGCCAGCACCGACTCCGCAACGACGACAGCCAGCGCACCCTCCCAGGTCCGAAAGGCTCTTCTCCAAAGCATTCCCTCCGTCAGGTACTGATGGTATGGTTTCCTCCACAACCTGCAAATGTTCCCCAACCCAAGTCGGCAAATCACACGGTGCACCAAAACCTAATCCCGGAGGACCTCCTCTGCTGGGTATTGCTGGTGCAGGTACTCCTCCTCCTCATGCCCTAACTTGTGGTTCTTGTCGAGTACAAGACCCTCCGCCTTCTCATTATCCCTATGAGTCAGTTGATGCTGTGGGGCCTTACTCCTCCGTGAGTTGATGCCGTGGGGCATTTCTCTCCTCTTCCGACTCCTGCGAAAATTCCCACCTCTAGAAAAGTTTAATGGGGATGAAAAAGAGCTTGACAATTTTCTTCTTGGTCCAATAATAGATCAGGAGTTCGCGAATTACTGCCGACGATGAAACCTCTCGCTTGAAGGGCCCTGCCCTTACCTTTTCCGTCGGAACCCCTCAATGTTATATGCCACGGCCTTCATCCTACTGCGTATGACCTTCCAGGACCCCTCAGCCATTGCTGAGGCTGCTAGAAATATTCGGACGTAAGCAGTAGGGTAGGATGCAGGATTTCTTAACTGAAATCGATGAAGTATTAGTACACTGACGTGGCAAAGACTCCCGACCTTGTCCTTATTTCTGACGTCTCCACCAGCATTCGGAAGATGTCCGAAACCTTCTAGCAGGTCATTTTGAGTATGGAAGCAACTAGAACCAATGGAAGTTTCCATTGCCAACGCCCTGGGAAAGCCTGGGAAATAAGCGCTTCACTTCCTCCACCACTAAGACAAACATCACCTCCATCAGCAGCAGCTCTACGATACAGCCACCTCCACTGCTGAAGAATAAGAGCGATGACATACCTGAAGAACTGATTCAGAAGAAAGGCAACTGATGCATCAGGTAGAAGATGATGTCATGCTGCCTAAAGAAGTGGTGGAAACCCAACCGAAGCCAAAGAAGGAAGTTAAAAGGGAAGTAAAATGCCCTGAAGTCATGAATCTACTCTCTCGACTAGCCCAAAAGAAGAGGAAGACAGACCCTGGCCACCTCATAGGCCGTTGATGGATCCGAGGGTATCACCAAACTGTCTAACTTAGAGTGGATGGGAACCCTGCTCAGCGTGTAGGACTTCCCATCATAGCGACCTTCTCAATTGCGAGGTAAAATTCAAAACTGGGAAGACCGTTAGGGCTATTGTGGACCATGCGGCCTCTGCACCGATTGTTTTCTTGGCAGACTGGGTAAGAAGTTGAAGATGAGGTCACAAGCAAGACCTGCGATGATCAAGATTCTTGAGAATCCTTCGTTTTCGTTTTCGCTTTCGTTTTCATTTTCTGGCGTCCCGGTTCCCAATTCTGTTTCCTCCGCTTTGGATTATGTGCCTTCTATTGGCATTCCAGGAAAATCTGACAAGGCATTCATTGATTTTATATCGTCTTCTGTTCTGAACTCCCGCCAGACGTTGAAGGAATCTGTTTTCGATTTTGATGCCGAAGTTATGGATATCGGCGGATGCATCATTCATTGTGTCTGAGTTAATAGCGTTCCGGGAAAGTTTGATAAGTCTCTGTTGACTTTGTTTCGTCTTTTGTTCTGAACGCTCATTAAGAAAGTAAGGAATTTGTCTTTGAGTTTGATGCCGAAGCTATGAATATCGGCGAATGCATCATTGCATGTCTGATAGTCCTTGCACTGGTATGGAGTTGCTTTCGGTTCTTTCTAGTAATCCTCTTGAAGAGGGTGATATTTCGTTGATTGATGCACACGAGCACTAGCACTCGTGATACGTTAATGTTTTTTCTTGAGGAATAGGTATGCTGCTTACCTCTTCACCAAAGCTGGAATCATGAAATCCCTTTCGAGAACCCAAACGCGAAGCCTCCCCATGGTCCAGTGTACCTGGGAAGAAGATGAGACTCTTTAGAGGTATATCGTCGAACACCTACCAGCAGGGAAGATACAAAGGTCAAGGTCAAAAGCAGCTTCACCGATTTTTTCAGAAGACAGATAGGTCCCTCCGACCATGCATTGATTATAAGAGCACTAAATGAACTCACCACTCCGAACAAACACCCTTTGCACTTAACATTGGAACTCCTCAAAAAGACCCAAAGCGGTAAATGGGTTACCAAACTCGATCTCAAGAACGGCTACAACCCCATGCGGATTAAGTCAGGCGACAAACGGCAGCTGTCAGACATATTCAAAGGCTTATTCGAAGTACCCAGTCATACCTCTCGAACTCATCAATACACCTGCTTCCTTCGAAGCGACAATGGATGAGATTCTCACTTGCATTGGTAGAGTTGTTTGGTACCTGGACTCTTAATCTTTGAAGGCAAAGAATGGGACTATGAAAGGATAGTGGAAAAGTGCTTGTCAAGATTGAGCAAATTTGGGCTTGCGCCAAAGTGCGAGTTCCATGTGTATGAAACCATGTTCCTTAGTCATTTTATTGATGGCCTCGAGATTAAGATACACCTGTCCAAACTCTCTACCATTCATGACTGGCCATAGCCGATAATGAAGGTGCAAGCCTTTCTAGGCTTTACAAACTGCTGCCGCCGATTCGTCCTCAACTACTACCGCTGATTTAATTTACTCCGCTACAACCCGACCGCTTACAAGCCTTGACCAGAGACAGACTCTTTATTTAGGGGGAGCAGAGTAGCAAGCTACTTTTACGGAACTCCAAGACAAGTTCATCAGTACCACTATACTGCAACAGTTCGATCGATCCCTGCCGACGATTGTGAAACTGACTGCTCAGACCAGGCACTCGCTGGCATCTTGAGCTTAAGAATGACGTTACCACCCTTCACCCCTGTGAGTACCACTCCCAAATACTGACCCCTGCCAAGCAAAACTATTCTATCCACGATAATGAACTCTTGGCAATTCTTGATTGTATAAGTGGAGGATAGAGTTATTGGAAACTAAGTTTACTGTCCACTATGCACCATGCACTTTACCACCAACACCTCAACAGCCGGCAAGCTAACTGGAGCTGACTTTCCGAATTTGATTACGTCAGCCGGCAAGCCGGATTTCCGGATTCGATTATGTCAGCCTAACGGCAAAGCGGATGCTCTATCTCGGACTAGTAAAGTAGAAGACGTGTGGACTGATATTCCTGCAGTCAACAGTGATGAATGGGTGAGGAACGATGATGGGCTAAGTACCCGAAACATATTCGAAGTGATAATGATGATGCCACGACGGTAGCGTGGCTCGACACTGGGGTGTGCATCGGACTCCTCTCTCGGAACTTCTACTAGGATGGCTGAAAAGACTTATGCCAACGCCTACTAGTAGGAAGCCTTGAAGAGATAGCTATGGACTTTGTTAGAGAACTACTAAGGGCTTTAACACTATTTCAGTTGTCATAAACCGGTTCACCGAAATGTAGTGCTGCACTATACACTGGTAAAAAAACACTTTTGATAACTCGAGACATCACCAACGCCTTCAATGATATCCTCAGGCAATTTGGTCTACCTGCCACATTACCTTTAAATGTGGACTACAATTCACCTCAGCCCTTCGACAAGACATTACAGAATACCAACTCTGTACCACTTACCACCCCCAGACCAACAGAGTCTCTGACGCGCAACGTCTGGTATTGCAGAGAGTGTGTAATACAGACTCCCAAATAGTATCTCCACATCTTCCATGACCGAACTATGGCAGAGATGACGAGATTTGGGAAACGGTTGAGAATCTTCGTAGATCGTTGGAATCTGTTAGAGAGTTACACGATCAACATCCGAGGAAGCCTTCAAGACCCTATGGTACAATAAAGCATTGATGGCTCATGGGACAGAGCATCTTACACAAATAGGAATTCTGTACGGCCATGCTACTCGGATGGTTCGTTGACGTGAGTATCTTTTCCTTACGAAGACTTTTTCCCACTGGGTTTTATCTTCGAGAAGGTTTTTAACGGCTCACTGATGATGAGTGAAAGACATACCAGTCTCACCATCGGCTACGGGCAACTGCAGTTCAGCTCATGTGTTATCTCGCGTATCAAGTACGCCGATAGCTAAAGTATGAGACCCACAATCCCAATTAGTTCAGTTTTCTGTTGGTGATTGTTACTTAGAAGGAGTACCCTAAACGGGGGGGTAATGTTACAGCTAAGGTGGAAACTTGCCTACCACTGTGGCAAGGGGTAAGGGTTCCACTACTAATTAGCTGCCACGGCTAAAGGTGAAGACTTACCCGCCAAGGGGAAAACGCTGACCCTGTAATCGAACATAAGACCAAAACTGATTGACCGGACTGATTACCCATTAGGCTTGGCTGTTAATTCTCGCATCGTTTAGATAGGGCAGTACTATAGAAGGGTGTGTCATCCGAAATACAGCTTGATGCATCCACTCGAATTACGGAAGCTTTATTTATATTCGCACATATATTAGTACATTCGTTATCTTTGTCACGCACTATTTTTGCATATTTTCGTTTTGTATGCCTATTACCACGGTATTGGCATTGATAAGGAATCACCGCGGGGCCAGCTAATTATTTATTTGTTGACTACTCATGTATGGCTGCGCTGAAGTCTATATAAGCACTGGCTGGCGATAGCATAGTTAGAAGAATCAAGACACAAGTGGTGTCCTAAGTTTCTCTATAACTCTGAACCTATTGTTCCCTCAATACGCCCGTGAATCACTCCACTCCGCTGCATGCCCTCGCTGAGTAGCTGCCCTTCCGGTCCGCTGTATACACCTCCGTACTCATTCCGACCTGCCGTATTCATACTTCTGGGATGACGCCGGCACCGCCGCTTTCCCCACCGTAGCCGTAACAACCGGTCTCTACCAGCGCCCACCAGAGCCGAGCACCTCATGCCCGTAACAATATGCGTATATTAATAAAGCTTCCATAACTCGAGTGTATGCATCAAGCTGCATTCCGAATGACACACCCTTTCATAGTACTGCCCTATCTAAACAATGCGAGAATCAACAGCCAAGCCTAACGGGTGATGAGTCTGGTCAATCAGCATTGGTTTTATATTCGACTGCAGGGTCAGCATTATCTCTTTGATGGGTAAGTCTTCACCTAAGTCATGACAGCTAGTTAGTAGTAGAACCCTTGCCTCTTGCTATAGTCATAGGTAAGTTTCCACCCTAGCCGTAACACATGTGGGCCTTAACCCATGCCAGCTTTACTATATCCAACTTCCTTAGCCTCTGCTACCTCTCTGCTATTAGCTTTATTACTCGTGCTAGGTCTGCAATTCTTACCTTGCTAGTTTTTCCTGCTTTCTGGACTGTACTAATAGCTGCCTAAGAATCTGCGGAGGGAGATAATTCTGGAGAATAATGTGGTCCCTATCACTGTCGTAGATTCGGTGAGTAAGGAAGATTGAATGATACTAGAGGATTGGTTTGATCTAATTTGATTTAGTATTTGTATACAAAATTAAACAGTTTCACTTATATTTTTGTTTTCTTGCTTTCATATATACTGATGTACTAGTGCTATGTCAGGTTTACTTTATCATAATATTTATTTTATTATAGTAATTTTAAATTTACTATGTTTATATTTTTTATTTCTTCAAATCTCTGCTCAGGTTCTTAGGTAGTGGTAGTCTTGTATATAGGTTAGCTATTGGTGGCTAAATAGTTTAAGCCTTTAAAATTTCAATTTCTATTTCTTAGTATACTTTTTTTCTGTTTGTTACTAGAAGCTATCTGCATAGTTGTCTTTATTTGTATAGTTTATAGTATAGTTATAAATAAAATAATAGGTGACTATTACTTAGCTAGTTACTAAAACCTCAAATATTCTTATTCTAACTCTAAACTGATTTTGTAGCTTATATGCCATAAAAATGCTTATAAATACTAGTAATTTGAATTAACAAGAGTATTGAAGAGGATCAGTATGGGAAAGTATATATAGACATCTACCAATAACAGTTTGGAATAAATAACTATATTTATAGAAGTCTTACATATATCATACTAGGTCCTATATAATTGAGTTATGATCTATGAATATATGGTAGGTTATAAGACAAAATATATATATATTAGAATGCTATAGCTAGTTATAGAATACTAATTAGGAGACAGTATTGGAAAGTAAATTAGTTCTTATGAGTAGGATCAGGGAGTGTACGTTGTGTTACTCTAGAGTAGAGGTCAATGCAGTAATAAAAAGTATATATAGAGCTTGTAGTATCCTGCAAGACTGTACAGTCATAATAAAAAGCTGAAGAGGGGAGACAGTAAGTCATGTGACTACAGAGACTATATAGTTAAAATAGTAGTGTATGTTATAAACAATTAACCTCATGCAAAGTTGGCTAAGAGGAGGTAAGTACTAGTATACAGAGTTGTGTGAGAAGGAGTTGGTCTGGAATTAATAGGTTTCAGATCCACATGCTAGGCTGGTGAGTGGAAGGATGATACAACATATATCTCTAATGATATTGCATATATTAAATATCAGCGAGCTTATGAGTAGGAGGTTGAAACCTATTAATATACTATATACTATAGTTATAACTTCACAAGTGTGAGATATAGTACTACTAGCCTTATGAGGTTCAGGTACCTGTCGATGATTAATGGGTACATAGCGTACCATACTATTAATCTCATGAGTACAAGACAGAGAAGGATATTGATATAGCTTTAAACTGACAACTTCATGGGTATGAGATTCAAGTGCCTGTTAATAAGCTATTGACATGCCTTTATATAAGTAAGCTCAGTAGTGCAAGATTCAGAAGAGGTGCTAGTCGATATACTAGCATGTCAGCAATCTTATGGGTGCAAGATTTAGGAGTTAGTCAATAAGTAGTTTAGAAACCAGTTGATATGCTTATATATTAGCAATCTTATGGGCGTGAGGTTTAGCTATTTATAGATCAATTGCTATCAATGTCCCTTTGGATGGGCAACCTTGCAAGTGCGAGATTCAGGGACCAGTCGATGAGCAGTTTAGGTGCCAGTTAATATATCTATGTGTCAATAATCTTGTAGACATGAGATTCAGATACCTATAGATTGATGAGCTGTCAATGTACCTTCGTATGAGTAACCTCACAGGAATGAGATTTAAAGGCCAGTCGATGAGCAGTTCAGGTACCAATCAATGTATATATATATTAGCAATCTTATAAGTATAAGATTTAGATACCTATAGATTAATGAGCTATTAATATACCTTTGTACAGCCAACCTTATAGGTACAAGATTGAGTAGTTAGTCGATTAGTAGTTCAGGTACCAGTCAATATACCTGTGTATCAGTAATCTCACAAGCATGAGATTTAGTTACTTATAGATTACTGGGCTATTAATCTGCCTTCATATTAGTAAGTTTATAGATGCGAGATTTAGGGGCTAGTCGATAGTAAGTAGTTCAGGTACTAGTCGATATACCTATGTATCAGCAATCTCATAGGTATGAGGTTCAAGTGCCTATAGATTGATAAGCTATTGATATACCTTCATATGTATAACCTTACAAGTATAAGATTTAAGAGCCAGCCAATGAGCAGTTCAGATACTAGTTGATATGCTTGTATATCAGCAATCTTATGAACATAAGGTTCAAGTACCCATAGATTGATAAGTTATTGATATGCTTTCGTGCAGGCAACTTCATAGGCTCGAGATTCAGAAGATAGTTAATAAGTAGTTTAGATGCCAGTTAATGCATCTGTGTGTCAGCAATCTTCTAGGCAAAAGGTTCAAGTACCTATAAATTGATGAGCTATCGATATACCTTCATATGTGCAACCTTGGAAGTACAAGATTCAGGTGCCTATACATTAATGAGCTGTTAATGTCTCTTTGTATGGAGAACCTTGGAGGTACAAGATTCTAGAGCTAGTTGATATATAGTTCAAGTGCCAGTCAATGTACTTATATATTAGCAATCTCATAGGTGCCAGGTTCAGGTACCTATAGAATGATGAGCTGTCAATGTGCCTTTGTGCAAGCAACCTCATAGGCATAAGATTCAGGGGTCAGTCGATGAGTAGTTCATATTACAAGCATAATTATTCTCATGCTATAATAGTATCTTGTTTAAGTATTATCAAAAAGTACTATCAACTATAAAATCTACCAGTTGGAAGTTTAGCTAACCCGATACTAGTCAGGTCTATGGTAGTGGAACTTCTTCAGTTAAGAAGTAAGTAACTACTAACATTAGTAATCTTAGTTACTAACTTTTCTAGCAGCTCCTATTGTACTATTCATTATATGATAAGCTTTTGTTATTTTCTTATATTATCGATCTGGCTATAGAGATCAAAGTTATAATGGTATTGTTAGATAGAAGCTTACATTAGAGGTTTTAAGTTCTCATATTTGTTGTTCTAGAATTTGTTGTAAGAGTTGGTCAAAAGAAAGGCTGTTACTTGGCTTTGTTCAGGGTCTGGCTTGATTCTCAAAATTCGTTTAAGCTGAATTTGTTAACAGCTTTGAAGAACTATATTTTATATAAATAGAAGCCTGATCCACCAGAGTTAAAAGGGCAAGGACCCAGAACTCAACCCTAATAAATATAAACCTTTCTTACCACCTTAACTACTTCATTTTCTATAACTTATATTTAATTATATTTCACATTGTACTTAGTTATTTAGTAAATGGCTTACCCCCAACATACTCTGTAATACTATATTTGTTAGGTCTCGTTTCACCACAGCTATACAAATAACCAATAATGGTATTCTACAACTTCTCTATAATTTTTAAGCTATTGACAGCTAGAAATAAACTAGTCTATTAGAGATTCAAAGATGAAGTAGATTCGGATTCCAGTATAGAAGCAGAATAATCGGCCCTCACTACCACTTCAAGACCAGGACTCCAGCCTTGAACAAAGTCTCAGTCTCAGCAATTGTACATTAAGGACACTCAAGAATTAAATTAGATTTAGATCTACTAAAGCTGTATGGATCAATTGATCGTAGAGAGACAAGAGAAGCTTACTTTTCTAATTCCTATCTTAGAGGCAGTAAATCTAGAACATATCAGCTCACTAATAGTACAATTCTTCTCATAGATATGGAATTTAGTTTTATAGCTTAAAGAAAATATACTAGATGAGCTCGAAAAAAACCCAAAGTGAGATAAGCTACCCACTACTAACAGAACTACCAGTAGCAATGGACGTTGACCAAAAAGAAGAATTAAAAGCCGAATTCCTAAAACAAGAATTTATTAATCTCCAATAGTAGCTCAAGCATGATACTAACAAGTACAAGCAATATTATAAAGCACAAATCTGTTATGGCTTGGCGTGCCATGGTGGCAGAGGGAAGCTGATTACTAGTACATGTAGACATCTAAGGGAGCCAAGATCCTTGACTACATACGTAAATGTAAGTGAGTCGCTGACTGACCTATATGTATACTCCTATATATACTGACCATATTACCGAGTAGTACCGGTAGTTCTACCTTTTGGTGTAATAGTTTGCAAATGGTCAGTTGCAATCTGTAACAGTACTACCAGTTGGGTCACTGGTTCAAACCTTACCTGTAGCGAATGTCAAATACTGCAGGTGACCTTTAAATTTGATAAGTGGCTTACAGTCACATGCCAGTTACTAGTTATAAAGTAGTGTGGTAGTGGCACATGAAATTGAAGCTCTAAGGCAATAACAGGTGGCTGGTAGTTGATATATAGAGAGTTCGGGACGTACTCTGCAGGCGACAGAGTAATGTCATAGCTTGGCATGCTATGACAGTAGAGGAAAGCTGATTACTAGTATGTGTAGACATTCAAGGGAACTAAGATTCTTGATCAGATGTGCAAATTTATAACCTATTTACAATACATTGCCTTGGGGTTAGGGGCAATGCAGGTTTGAACTAATGCCTATCGTTCCATATGGAACAGATTTCTTGGTATTATTATACTTCCAAATGATTCCATATGGAACAGATTTCTTAGTATTATTATCCCTTCAAGTCGTTCTGCATGGAACAGATTTCTTGGTATGCTTGATTGCTTGGTATTATTATCCTTCTAAGTTGTTTCGCATGGAACAGATTTCTTGATATTATTATCCCTCCAAGTCATTCCGCATGGAACAGATTTCTTGGTATTCTTGATTGCTTGGTATTATTATCCTTCTAAGTTATTCCGTATGGAACAGATTTCTTGATATTATTATCCCTCCAAGTCATTCCGTATGGAACAGATTTCTTAGTATTCTTGATTGCTTAGTATTATTATCCTTCCAAGTCGTTCTGCATGGAACAGATTTCTTGGTATTATTATCTCTCCAAGTCGTTCCGTATGTAACGAATTCCTTGGTATTATTATGCCTCCAGGTCATTCCATACGGAACGTTTTCCCACCTATTTGCCTATTCTACACCTCCATATTATTCTGGATGGAATGTTTTCCTACCTATTTACCTATTCTACAGCTCCATAGTGTTCCGGATGGAACATTTTTCCACCTATTCAGTCATTCTACACCTCCATATCATTCCAGGCGGAATGTTTTCTCACCTATTCTGTTATTCTACACCTCCATATGGTTCCAGGCAGAACATTTTCTCACCTATTCAGTCATTCTATACCTCTATATCGTTCCAGGCGGAATGTTTTCCTACCTATTTAGTCAATCTACACCTCCATATCATTCCAGGTGGAATGTTTTCTCATCTATTTACCTATTCTACACCTCTATATCGTTCCAAGCGGAACGTTTTCTCACCTACTCACCCATTCTACACCTCCATATCGTTTCAGGCGGAACGTTTTCTCACCTATTTACTGATTCTGCACCTCCATATCGTTCCAGGCGGAACGTTTTCTTACCTATTCAACCATTCTACACCTCTATATCGTTTCAGGCAGAACATTTTCCCATCTATTCAATCATTCTACACCTCCATATCGTTCCAGGCAGAACGTTTTCCCACCTATTCAGTCATTCTACACCTCTATATCATTCCAGGTAGAACGTTTTCTCACCTATTCAGTTATTCTACACCTCTATATCGTTCCAGGTGGAAAGTTTTCCCACCTATTTAGTCATTCTACACCTCCATATCGTTCCAGATGGAACGTTTTCCTACCTATTCCGTCATTCTACACCTCTATATCGTTCTAGGCGGAACGTTTTCCCACCTATTCACCTATTCTACACCTCCATATCATTATAGGTGGAACGTTTTCCCACCTATTCAGTCATTCTACACCTCCATATCATTCTAGGTGGAACGTTTTCCCACCTATTTACCTATTCTATACCTCTATATTATTCCAGAGTTAATATCGTTCCAGACGGAACGTTTTCCCACCTATTCACCTATTCTACACCTCTATATAAGTAGCAGATGGTGAACTAAAAGAGCAAAGGAAAGGGAAGAGAATTGCTTATTGCCTATGTAAAGTCAATCTCCGAGTATCTCTATTAGCAGTCTTCTTCCCCCTTCCCTTCGACCCTTGGTGGTCTCCTCACGTAATCCTCTCCCTCTGGCCACCTCCGCTGCCACACTCTGCACTGTACTAGCAGATGTCTCATTCTTTCCTCCTACTTCCCGTACCACCTACACTCTGGTCTATCTCCTTTCCCCATTTGCCATTTCCAAGCACGTAGACTCTTGCCCCCCCAACCTCCCTATCAGGTGCCCCAATCTCTTTAGTAGTCTATACACCAATTCTAACTGGTTTTTCTCCTCTACCCTCTCTCTCCTTCCTCTTTGTCTCATGCCAGCTTCCGTAACAACCTCTTAGACGTGCTGCCAGCACCCTCGCCTCTACCCAAGTGGACTCTCACCTCACAAATGTCTCTACAGACTCCAAATTAGCCAGCCCCTCTACCATATATCATCTTATCCCCCAGGGTGCATGCATGATTCCTCGTGCCACCGTATATTGCCACTTCTGCAGCTCTCTCAGCTTCTTCTCCCTTGGCGCTTTGCACGCGTAATCATGCTATACCCATGCCCCCCAGGTTGCGATATTTCATGCGATACTTATATATATCTTTCTCCGTTTCACCGGCACCATCCTGGTAAGGCATGAAAATCAATATCTTTTCTACTAGCGAATTTAACATGAGATGTGGGGTAATTCTGACGGTGTCAACCAGTAAGCCTTAAGTTGTACTAATTTTGAATCATGTAACCCCACTTATAGCGCTAAGCCATAGCAGGGTCCCTGGGCAAGCTCTCATAGGCCGGAGATTGGCTACAAGACAATTCCTACATACATAGCCTCGCCGCTCTGTTGACTCCCACTCTCTCACCTTCTAGACCCTAAGGCGTACTAATCAATACTAGTTAATTCTTATAGTGTCAACTGAAGGGACACATCGCCGATATGGCGCAAATGCTTTTTTTTTTTTTTTTTTTTCACATGACCCCGCTTATAGCTGTTCGCCATGGCAGGGCATGGCACTCAAATGTGCGGCCTAATGAGTTGCCCAATTGAGCAGTCTAATGAGCAGCAGATCAACGCATAGCCTGATGAGCTAAATTCATTTACTAGATCCCGACCTCCCAGCGTTAAGTTTATCCCATATCGGCAATGTCCTAACAGGGCAGCTCAAGCATACTATGATGGTTGCCAGATTGAGACAATTGACTACCCTGAAGACATTGAGCATATGGCATATTGAGCCTATTCAGCATTAGTGAGCAGCACGAGCCGAGCCAGCTCGAGCTTGACTAATCTTGAAAGCTGTATAATTTTGCCCTTTTTTTTGTCCGGCAAAAAATATTAGAAATAAGCACGAAATTTTATGTATGCTTTGTTCCAAGACTTGGCAAGTCAAAAAGCTATGCAACAACCATGCATCTCACTATTTTCAGAAGTTATATGCATTACCTGTCTGGATTTAGAACTTGTAATATCAACTGGCAACACCATGGAGTTGAAGCGACCAATACTATTTGACATGATGGTTTCAATAAAGTGAGCTGAACTAGAGGGCTTTTCTGAAACACTCTTTTGTAGGTTTCTTATCTCAACAAATTTACCAATCAAACGAGCAAAATATGCCATTATTTCTAGAGCGATATCTCAGCTAATATCATGTGGGCTAGATTTAGTGATATCTCAGCTCGAACTTTGGGGTTGCACATTAGAGGAGCTTCAGAAATGATGGCATATTTTGCTCATTTGATTGGTAAATTTGTTGAGATAAGAAACCTGCAAAAGAGTGTTTCAGAAAAGCCCTCTAGTTCAGCTCACTTTATTGAAACCATCATATCAAATAGTATTGGTCGCTTCAACTGTATGGTATTGCCAGTTGATGTTACAAGTTTTAAATGTAGACAGTAGGAGTGACGCATGTGACTTCTGAAAATGGTGAGATGTGGTTGTTGCATAGCTTTTTGACTTGCAAAGTCTTAGAACAAAGCATACATAAAATTTCGTGCTTATTGTCTGATATTTTTTGTTGCAAAATTATATATCTTTCATACAAGTAACTATAATGATCAGAGTTCCAACCTAGGCTGAGCTTTTGCAACATCTCATATACAGTGCAAAAGTGGTCAATTCTGCACATATGAGATGCGGAGAATATTAAGCACATTGAGCATACCATGAGGTGTGGACAATATTAAGTATATTGACCGCAGTATAAAACATGGAGCGTATTGAGCATATTAAGTCCACACACATCGATGGAAATGAATTGGGATGCCAAAAGTAGGGTTAGGGTTAGGGTTAGGGTTAGGGTTAGGGTTAGGGTTAGGGTTAGGGTTAGGGTTAGGGTTTAGGGTTAGGGTTAGGGTTAGGGTTAGGGTTAGGGTTAGGGTTAGGGTTAGGGTTAGGGTTAGGGTTAGGGTTAGGGTTAGGGTTGGGTTTAGGGTTAG
>WHUZ01000257.1:0-17632 GCA_015179045.1 Kalaharituber pfeilii
TTCATGAGGTATCAGGATGCATTAACATATAAGACATATCCAATTGTCATAATGCTGCACTCAAGTGTCAGAATACATTTTTGTTATTAGTAATGATTATTGTCAGTATATATATTAATATGGATATCTTATAACCAGATATACTATTGTTAGAAGCAGTCAACTATGGCAAGTCGTTCCTTGTTATAGATAGGATAATTGCATTTCATAGGGTTTAGAGCCCTAGAGTAAAAATTGATAGGGTAAAGAGTTTTGACTTAGTTAGTAATATACTATTGGAAGAGCACACTTGCAAGAGCTTAATTGCTAGTATCAGTCTCTATGATCATTGGTAGAGTACAATCATACTGCTAGAGTATTAGCACAGACATGAAGGTATCCTTTAATTTGTTAAAGAAGTGTTATTATACCTCAGTCTAGGTAAATAGTATATTTCTAGTCAATTGGGTCAGTAGTTAAGTTTTAGTACTGTAATTTTGGATGAATCAGTAATAGTAGTTCGCAAAACCTAAGAACTTTTAAACTTCTTTCTTTTTTGTTGGTATGGGCCAATCAGTGATGGCACTAAGTTTCTTTGAGTCTATTTTAATTTCAGACCTATTGATGAGGTGGACAAAGAATATAGTTTCTTTAATATAAAATTCTGACTTCATGAGATTGACGGCAAGTCTGTGTTCGGCAAGTTTAGCTAAGACTTGTTCTACTATCTTTTGGTATTCCCATTCAGTCCTTCCCTCCTAAATTAGTATGTTATTAATATACTAGACTACTCTATTGATGTCCTTCAGTATCTTGTCTATCATGTCTTGGAACGAGACAGGAGCATTAATTTGTCTGAAAGACATAATGGTATATTCAAACAAGTATTTCTTAGTCTTAAAGGTAGTCTTCTATTTATCACCTGACTTGATTTAAATAAGGTAGTAGCCATTTTTGAAGTTCAATTTGTTAAACTATTTGGCTCTTTGAGTTTTTTCAAGAAGGTCAGTCATTAGTGGTAAGGGGTATCGGTTTAGAATAGTAAGCTTATTAAGCTTCTGATAGTCTATACATAATTGTAATAATCTATCTTTTTTCTAAACAAAAAGTATTGGTATGTCAGCTACTGATCAGAACTATCTAATCTTCTCGATAGGGAGGTACTCTTACAAATATCTCTTCAAAGCTTTATCTTCCTTCCACATTGTCTTATATATTAGGCCATTAAGTACTTTTGCATTAGAGTCATTAAGTAGGATTTCGTGGTCCCAAGGTCTATGAGGAAGTAATCGGTGAACCTGTTCTTTAGAAAAAACTTTATCATAATGGGAGTACTATTTATATATATTAATCCTTAGTAGTATATCTTCTTCCTCTCAAGATTCCTTATCTAAGTTCAAAATAGAAATAAAAGAAAGATTAATAAGAATACAAGGAATAATTAAACTAGAAACATTATAAACCAAATGCCAATTAAGACAATCTACTGAAAAATCTTTTTTTGACAACCAAAACAATTCCAAAAGAAGTTCTCTATTATATATATCCAAACATTCCATATTCAAATCCAAAACAATTTCTGTTACAGCTAAAGTAAAGACCTATCTACCTTAAAGCAAATACTACCTTGTAATCAGCATAAGACCAATGCTAACTGAGCAGACTGATTACCTATTCGGGCTGGCTGTTAATTCTCACATCATTTTCGTATAGAGTAGTACTATAGAAGGGCATGTCACTATTTATGGTTCAGAATCCTGCTTAATGCATGCACTCTGTTTATGAAGCTTTACTAATATATACACATATATTAGTATATACTACTATATTTGTCTGGTACTATTTTTATATGTTTTCGATTATGTTTTCTTATTATTGCTTACATAAGAGTTAATCATATTAGCCATCATCTATTATTTGTTTGATTAGTCATGTATGATGAACACAGTCTATATAACTATAGGGAATAGCATAGCTAGAAGAATCAAGACCCTAGTGGTATTCTCAGTTTCTCTATAACTCTAAATCTCATCGATTTATTTCTACTCTCATAAATTACTTTATTCTACTTCATAGCCCACTGCTATTATCTCACCTGCATCTACTATACCTTAAGCCTTCATACTTATTACCAGACTGCTACCACTACTGTGACTGCTTCTTCTTAGCCTTCATATCGATCAGAGTCACTTAGTTAAATAAAGCTCCTCATGCCTATAATAATCCTATCTATCTTATTTCTATAAGAATATAAAGTAGTAAGAAAAGAAAAAGAAGTATTAACTACCATAGTTCCTCCTTTTAATAAAGATCCATCATTTTATCTAAGTCTAATAAGTATTTCCCATTTCCTCTAACTCAATTTCTTTCCTAAATCCAAAGACATATAAGAAGTGGATATATTAGTATTGATGATCACTCTAACCTTAAGATTAAGATCTTTAAACTCAATATCAGTAGTAAGGAGAGAGTGATGTTTAAAAGCTTTGCCAAAGATGCTGTCGACCCAGGAGCTCCCTACTCATTTCTTAACTCAGGTTTCTCCTTAATATCTTTGCTGTCAGAGTTTAACTCAGTAATCTTGAGGGCACCTTGATTGGTTTATTTTTATTTGTTTCACAGAGCTCTCTCTATTTGGTTTTTAAGAGTCTTAGTACTTCCTATATCTCACTTTTACTTATTATCACTCTTGAGTTCTGTATCTGTCTACCCTAGCCAATAGTCCTTCTCTTTATAACCTTTTTATATATATTTCTCACATTCATTTTAACCTCTTCACTTTTATTTTACCTAAGGCAGTATACTGTCATAGTTTTTTAGGTTCTGAAGTATATAGTATACTAAAGTAGCAGAAGATGAATAGAGGGTTGAGCTGTTAGTATTTTTCCAGGAAAAGCTAGAGAAATTGGAGGTTGATAGGATAGTAGCGTACCTGGTGATCAAAATAGTGAGTAGCTTAAACTTCTTCCAGTTCGTCATTATCTGAGGGTGTTCTGCTATTAGATTGTGAACTTGAATTTTAAGGTTTGATATAATGATAGTAATAAAGGCCTGATTCGGCACTTTGGCAAGTCGGTTGAGTCCATCGATCTCTGTGAAGAAGTTAATAATAGTTCCAGTATGCTTTACCTTTTAAAGTTTTTGAACAGCTTTGGCAGCTTCTCATGGATTTAAGTATGTAGCCTGAATGAACACTTCAGCTTCTGTTCAGGTTACAACTATGTCTTTAGTATCTTGCCACCAGTTTGGTGCCTTTCCCTCCATATATTGGGTAAGCAGGTTGTGACTAAGTTGATAGCTATTAGCTTCGGTCATTTGGAGGTATGATTAGAGTCGGTAGAAAAAGTTATTAACCTTGTCCCATCTTCTGTCAAAGGTTAGTATATTGACTCAGAGAGGGACTTTTAGTTCTTGCTGAAGTAGAGAGGAATCTCTTGGTAAGACAGGTTGATATCTGCCAGGAGGGGGACCGCTGCCACCACTGCCACCACGAAGACCTAGAGGAGGAGGTAAGTTACTACTGGAAGATACAGTAGAAGTAGCTGAGGACAGAGTAGTGTTTCTAGAAGATTTGGCTGGATCTCGCTTTTTTGCTTGAGCTAGTTTCATGAGGGTCCTAAGTGTGTTCGATATTATATTCAATTCAGTAATGAGGAGGTTGATTCAGCTAGTGAATTCTATTACAAGATCCTTCTCTTATTACTAAAGAGCATTTATAAACTTAATATCCAAGATAGCCTATTGTTAGTTTAGGCAGCCATTAAAGTCATTATGCTACTATTGTATATGACTTAGGAATTTGTCCTTCAGGGCTTCTAGGTTGTAGGTAGTTGTTGTCTGGTCAGCCTTCCTCTATTAGTAGTAAGTGGTAGTGAGATTCGCAATATCCGTGAGGGTCTTTTTGGCTTCATTCGATATTTATTCCATAGCTTTCCTCCACTTTTAAGTAGTCTCATTTGTAGTTTTCTAGAAGACTGCCATTTCTGATATTTGTTTATAGGCCTATACTACCTTTTTTGATGATGCAGGAGCCAGTATAGGAGTCTAGTATACTGCTTTCTTTCCCTTTGAGGAGGATAAAGATGAAGATCCCCATATAAGTCCAAACACCTATAAAAGTGATCCATTTGGTTTCAGTAATTGCACTCCAACAATCTCAGGAAAGTTAGGGGCTTATGGCAGTAGTAGATATAGCGTTAACTAACTCTGAAACTAAAGATATAGCTGCTCCTGAGAGTACTATAACAGAGGATATTCTAGTGCTAGAAGTAATAGTTGAAATTGTATGTATAGCATTCCTTGTAGGGGTACATCTGTAGGTTCTAGCATATTGGAGATTATGGCCCTGAGTAATAGTTTAGGTATATAAGTAACCAGAGCAGTCTCTATAGACTCATACTTAGGGTTGGCTTTGATGGATTTATAGATAGAGTCTTCATATTTCTCTAGTTTATTAAAGGGTTGGCTACCAAATGGGAAGGTGACCTTCATAGAATCATCTCAGGGGGCTTCTGACACTATAGTTCATACGAGTCTGGCTCTTTGCATAGGAAAAAGATGCAAGTAGGCAATATCTAGCTCTCATCATATAGTATTTAGCTATGATACTAGCTAATGAATATGGTTACTAGTGGTTATTTAGAGCTAGTAGGTCTCGTCAACCTCTTGCCATAAAAATTTAATATCAGCATGAAGTTGTTTTTGCTATAATTGCTGCGACACAAGCTTATTATGGTAGAAATTAACCTACTTTCTTAGTTAATTAGTATGATCAGGAGTAGGACATGTAGCATGAGGATAAATTAGAGTTGAATAGTGTAATGTTACTGCTAGGTACTTCAATGTTACTAAGTGGTAGTAGTTCAGTACAAATAGTATGGCTGAAGGTAAGCAGTGAAGAAGAGCGGGCAATAGGTAAGTAATAGACTTAGAGTTTGAGTAAAACTTAGGACACTGCTAGTATCTTGATTCTTTATAACTACCGGCAAAAGCTGGGCTTATATATCAAGTGCCTATTATATATGACTCATCAATAATTAATAATATGACTATAACATGATAATACTATCTTGTAAAATAGATAAGTAAATATAGAAACAGTAACATAATAGAAATATATGATAATGTAGATCTTCTTACCAAAACCAATAAGAAAGTGAAGCATTATCTATATTGTAACCATACATTATTAGTAAAGATATTGTAAGTGTGGCTGGTTGCTTTATAAGTACCATGTATGTATTAGTACAGTATACATATAAGAACTGATATACACATCTGTAAGGTAACTACTGAATAACTAAAGTATACTGTAGCTCACCTAGTATTGATTAAATATATTTTAGCAAGTCTTATAACAGTATGGAGATAGTATCTTCCTGATATTCAGTAGGTCTTTACCTTTAGCTGTAATACTAAGTTTATTACTTACCTTTTGCCTACTCTTCTTTATCGCTCAAATTCAACTATACCATTTATACTAGACTACTACTGCTTAGTAACATTAAAGCACCTAGCAGTAACATTATACTACTCAACTTCTATTAACACTATACTTTACATCCTTCTCCTACTCATACTAATTGTATGCCTAATAATTACTGATGACTACAATCTACTAACTCGCATACAAGATTTAAGGGAGTAAATTAATTTCTACTACAACAAGCTTACATTATAACAATTGTAGTAAGAACAACTCTATGCTAATATTGAATTTTTATGGTAAGAGGTCAATGAAAGCTACCAGCTGGGAATAGCTACTAAGTAGCATATCTATTGGATAACATTATAGCTGAATACTATATGGTAAGAACTGCATATCACTCACTCACATCTCTCTCATATACAAAGAGCCAGACTTGCATAAACCATAACATTAGTAGCATCAAACGATTCTATAGACATTACTACCCCCCTTGTAACCAATACATTTACAACCTCTCATTCACTATCTCCTTTCTATGTAGGTAATAATAATGATGAAACTGATACTGTTATCTTAGAATCTCAGGAAATATAAGCAAGACCTCATAGGCAACTTTCAATAATATACTTGCAACTGTAGCACCATACTACCTATATGCTATTATACACAATACCTGAGATGAGCTATAGTACTCACTATTTCAAGATAGAAACCTTACAGCCTATGCTCTAGTGGTATCCTCTCCTCTAATTGCCGTACCCTATAGCTGCCCTATCTTAAGCAATTATAGAGAAGTTAGGAGAACTATCTAGCTCTAAAGGAAAAAAAAAAAGCTAAACCTATCTCCTCAATAGCCAAACCTACCTGCTTAATGGCTAAACTTACCTCTTCAATAGCTAAACCTGTAGCCTCTATGGCAAAAGCTACTATCCAATCTTCGAGCTCTACCAATAACTCTCTAACACCATATAAGGAGATAGTAAAGATAAAGGAAATGTGGAAAGTAGTGAATGAAACTGCTAACAAGCTTAAGGATACTATAGAGTACACTAAATCAGAAGCCCAGCAGGTACTAATGGGAGTCATAAATCTAACTAACTAGCTTGCTGCTCAGTGAAAGGCAGATAACAATACCATGATAGGCAACCTGAGAGCTCTGAAGGAAAAGCTCGATACTGTTACCATAGCCCAAGTAGCCTAATTCAATAATATATAGAATAACTAAAGTATCCAATTTAATAATGTTCTCCTTCAATAAAAAGCCAGGCTTAAAAATTTCTTCCTAGATGAACTAAACCCTCTAATCAGAAATATGAATAAAATAGGCAACACACTAGACTATATACTAAACTTCTTGTATAGTAGTAACAAGAAGAAGACACCTTTAAGAATGCCTCCTACTCTACCTCTGGATCCCCTGGCCCCTCCTGATGGTAACTTACCTCCTTCTCTAGATCCTCATAGTAGTAGTAATAGTAGACCTCTCTCCAGTAGATAACTACCTGCTTTGCTGAGAGATCTCTCTCTACCTCAGCAACAATCAAAAGTCCCACTCTGAGTCAACATACTAATCTTTCTTGAAAGATAGGACAAGATCAATGATTTTTTCTACTAGCTTTAATTATACTTCTAGATAGCTAGAGCCAACAGCAATCAATTAAGACTTAATTTGCTTACCCAATATATAGAGAGTAAAGTATCAGACTAGTAGCATGATACCAAGGACTCAGTAGCAACTTAGACAGAAGTCGAAGTACTCATTCAGGCTGCATACTTGAACCCTTTAGAAACTGCTAAAGCTGTACAAAAACTCTAAAAGGTGAAGCATACTAGAACTATTATTGACTTCTTTACAGAAATTGATGGGCTTAACTAACTTGCCAGAGTACTAGATCAAGCTACTTAAAGTTCATTTTCAGACAATAGGTATAATAATCCCTATAGGATCTCTATTCTAGGAACTAATTTGATAGTATGATCAAACCAAGAGTTAGTTAGTAATTGATTACTCTGCTTTTAACTACAAAGGTGAGTCTACTTATAATAAACTGTAGAAAAAAGTTCTTTAACATCTTTTCTATCTTTAGTATACTAGACTAAACTAGCTACTTATATATTAAAGTTATCTAATATTTCCTTCTTTAGGATGATATTATCAATAGTTCGTATTCATAGTTGGTATAAGGTATGAGTTAATTTTTCTAAGTGAGTCAGTTTTTAGGTTAGTTTTTTACCCTATAAAATATACCTAACTTAGCTGCTAAGTGAGCTGGCATGAGTTGTATATATGGTAGGTTAGTTTGCCATACCATAAAATATACTCGACTTAGCTACTGAGTAAGTTAGTATGAGTTGTATGTATGATATAACTGAGTTAGTATGAGTTATATATATCACATAACTAAGTTAGTATAATAATGTATAACTACTACTCAGTAGTGAGTTAGTATAAGCCATATACTATAAAACTCGATACCAACTTAACTTACAGTAGATGCCTATACTATTTAATATATATTATGGGTAAGTTCTATCTTATTCCTATAGATTAAACCTTTTATACTATATCTTATGCTATAAAAAAAGGCCTACCATACTTATGCAACTAAACTTATAGTACTATTCTTGTATTATTGAAGGGCCCTATAATACTTATTAGATTGAGCTCATATTTATACATCTTATGATATTGGAAGTAACCAGCCATACTCATATACTAAGCTTACATTGCTACCTCTTTCATCATAGAGGAATACCTACTACAGCTATGAAATTGAATTTATTTTGTCATTCTCATGCTATTAAAAGGTGGGACCTGATAGAATTAGATACTGATTGATCAAAGCTACCCTAAAGACTCCATCAGGAATGAGTTAGTAAGAGAGATCACTAAAAACTGAATCTGTAACAGAACCCTAGTAGAGTGGAGAGAGATGAGGGTCATCATAATACTAAAGCTGGGCAAGGACATTAAGCTGATGAAAGTATAGAGGTCAATTAATGTGATCAATTATATCGAAAAGATTGGAAAGAAAGTTATGGCCAGCAGACTATAGAAAGAAGACCAACTCTTTTATAGGCTCTAGCTAGAAGTACATAAGGAGAAGAATACGATTCAGATAATAGTGAGTATGGTAACCAAAGTGCAGAAGTGCCTGCACTAGAGGAGAGAGTAGCATGAGTAATAGTGAATATTAAAGAAGGCTTTAATAATATAAGGAAAGAGATAATCCTGAGAAGTATTGAGGAGAGGGGTAGCGAGGCTGTGAGAAAGAAATAAAGGTAGCTGGAGGAGTTTATGGGAGGTAGAGAATTCAGAGTATGGTGGGATAGTAAGGAGAAAGGGAGGAACAGGTCGAATGTGGACGTTCCACAAGGGTTACTACTATTACCAGTCATCTTCCTTATCTTTATGGCTTTTACTATTAAGAAAATAGAGAAAAGGCTAAGAGAAGTAGTAATGAGAATAGAGGTAGAAGTGCTATGATATATCAATGATCTAATAGTAATAATCCTAGACTGGCATAGGTACTAAGATATAGAGTGGCTTAGGAAGAAAGTAAAGGTAGCAATAGTAGAGGTAGCAGAGGAAGATCAGATCCTGCTAGAGGAGTTGAAGTAGGAGATAATAACTTTCGGAGTGGGAAAGAGGTGGAAGAAAAAGAAGAAGATGCTGAAGTAGCTAGTAATTATTTTTGATAAGAGGCTGACCTTCTGTGTGTATTGGTGAAATAGGCTAAGTAGGGTAAGGAGGCTAGTAGAGGCACTCTTAAGATTGGGATACTGGGACTAGGAGATATTACTATTAAGCTGGTGGCAGATGTACACAAGGATAGTAAGGGTGGTAGTGTTGTAGGAGAGTGAGATTGAGTAAAGAGGTCAGAAAGAGTAGAAGAAAGAGATAGAATGATTACAGCTACAAGTTTTAAAGAGAGCAGGTAGAGGGGAGAGAGGTGCTGGAATAGAAGCAGTGAATGTAGTTTGCAGGGTAGAAGATATAGAGATAGTCCTAAATGGTATGCAAGTAAGAGGGATTGTTTAGGAGGTAGAGGTACTATTAAAGCCAGCAGAGCTTTGTATAAGTAACTTCGGATTAGGAAGTAAGGAGAGAGAAGAGAAGGTAAGAAACTGGAAAGATTGGAGTGTGCAGTAGATGGTGGCCGAGAATGATAGAGATAAAGCAGTGCTGGACCACTGGCAAGGTCAACAGGCAAGGTTTATAGAGGAGGAGGAGATCTCATGGGGAGGAGAATTTAAGAATGTGAAGGTAGAGACTATAGTGAGGCTAGAAAGAAAGAAAGAGGGAAGGGAAGATAAGAGACCTCAATTGAGGAAGCTAGAAGAGGGAGAGCAGTCCTTTTCTCAGATGGAAGTAAGATCAAGGACAGCAAAGTAGAAGCAGGAGTGTGAGGGAGATCAGTAGTAGTAATAGAGGTAGTAGTGAGAATAGCAATAGTTTTTGACAGGCAGGTAAGGGGGATAAGAATGGTACTAGAGAGTATACCAAAGAATGTACTAGTCCTAGTTTTTTCAGATTCTGAAGCTACTATTATAGCAATTCAGAAGGTAGGCAGGGAGGGAGAAGGAAAGATAGAGGATGTAAGAAGAGTGGAAAATATAGTAGTGAGGAGAAAGAAGAAGGAAGGAGATATGAAACTGTTATAAGTAAAAGCTCATGTCAGAATTGCAGGTAATGAAAAGGCAGATAAGTAGGCAAAGAAAAGGACAGTAATGCAGGAGAAGGAGATGGCCACTGGAAGTAAGGTATACTAGAGAGTGAAGGTATAAAGGAAGGAGAACAAAGAAGTAGGGAGCTTAAGAGGAGAAAAGGTCATAGAGTAGAGTAGGATAGTAATATCAAACTTCACTGTATTACGACTAAAGTAAGAAAGATATGCTAGGTAGTTAAAGAAGCTAGAGATGATAGAATCGGATTGGTATAGGTATAGGTAGGTACAAACGAGGAGTATCTCGCTTTCCGATACAAAACTTAGGAAAACTACTTAGAAAGTTTTGAAAGATAGAGTGACATAGGAAAGGAGTGGAAAAGAAAGATAGAGAATATAGAGAAGTATAACATTTTAGAGAATTTTTTTACTAGAGTTAAGTTGTAGAAGGTAAGAGAGTATAATATCAAGTTCTAGAAGCTAGGAGAGCATAGCGTTTATATTTGGTATAAGTTGTGAGTTGGTTTTTCTAAGTGAGTCGATTTTTAGGTCAGTTTATCATATCAGAAAATATATCTAACTCAGCTACTGAGTAAGCTAGTTTGAGTTGTATATATAGCATGACTGAGTTAGTATGATAATGTATAACTATTACTCAGTAGTAAGCTAGTATGAGCTAAGTAGTTTTCGTACTGAGTATGAGTCAAGTTGATACAGAGTTTTATAGTATATGAGTAGCCTACATATAAATTTAATGTATAATACTAATCAATGTATTTAGTATTCACATATGAGTTAAGTTGAGTTAATAAGTAAGAAGGTTGAGCCAGTTTATTATACCATTACGCCATACCTAATTCGGCTGCTATATGAGCTAAGTCGGGTTGTATGTATAGTGCAACTAAGTTGATTTCATAATATACAACTACTACTTAGTTTCTGAGTAAGTTTATAGTAGGGTCGGAAAAATTTTTTTAAAGGCTTATACCGACTCAGCTTATATTGATACGAATGCTAGGAGAGTAGGAGTGACGGTATGTGGGGGTCATATAGGTAGAGAGTTAGTTTAACTTGTCTTTGTACTATAAGGGCTTGCCCAGAGACTCTGCTATAGCCATATGCTATAAGTAGAATTATATGATTTAAAAAAAAAAAAAAAAAAAAAAAAAAAAAAAAAGTAAGGTGAAAAAAATATTCCTTCAAATACCTTCACGTAATGATCTATCAAAATTTATAAGGTAGTACTAACCTCTACCAGTATTATATTGTGAAAAAGTAAGTATTCCTATAACAAGTCTAGATTCTAGTCTTCAATAGTTCTCATATAGTATTTAGACAAAATTGTATGCTACTCTCTCACTATGCACTAATAGAAAAAGCAGTATACAACTTTGTCTAGGTACTGTATCATATAGTAAGGCAAGTAATATCTAGTATAATATAGATTATTAGATAAAGGCATGTGTAATAAGAGAGTAGAGGTACTATAGGAGAGGTAATTATAGTTGGAATAGTAAGGGCAGCATTTCAGGCCTAGGGTATAGTAGGCAGAATAGGAATCACAAGGAGACCAAGTATTATCTAGTATAGGATATGTCATGACAGCAACAAATAAAAAGCTAATATAAGCCTCTACTAAGCTGACTAATCTTAGCCAAAGCTTGTTACTACCAGGCGCTTCAATGTTGCTAGGCAGTAGCAGTCCAGTATGTATGGTATGGCTAAAGGCGAGCGGCGAAGAAGAGCAGGCGGAAGGTACATGATAAATATAGAGCTTTTGAGTAAAACTTAGGACATCACTAGTGTCTTAATTCTTTATAACTAACGGCAGGCAGCCGGGGCTTATATAGTATACGCCCGTCATACATGACTCATCAATAATTAATAATATGACTATAACGTGATAACACTATCTCGTAAAATAGATAAGTAAATATAGAAACCGTAACGTAATAGAAACATATGATAGCGCAGATCCCCTTTCCAAAACCAATAAGCAAGCGAAGCATTATTTATGTTGCAACGGTGCATTATTAGTAAAGGTATTGTAAGTGGCACCGGTTGCAACATAAGCAACGTGACTGGCACCATAAGCAACAGGCATGTATTAGTATAGTGTACGTACAAGAACCAACACACACATCTGTGAGGTAACTACCAAACAACTAAAGTGTACCGCAGCTCGCCTAGTATTGATCAGATATATCTTAGCAAGTCTTATAATGGTACGGGGTGATACCTTCCCGATATTCAGTAGGCATCAGCAAGAAAATTTTTCACATCTCAAGGTATTATATGCGTCAGACGCACCAATGCCACGGGACATCAACCGCTTTACATAGTGACATACCCTTTTTACACGCAGGGTCCGGATGCCACTCTGAATCGGCTCACCTCTGCAACGGAGGAGTATTTACTGTAGCATCCGGCGTTCGCACCTTTTATATTATGCATTACGAATTTAGAGGTATATTAATAACTACAACTCGGACAACCCTACGTTGTCAACTCTAGCTTTAAAGTGTCTTTGTTTTGAACTACAACTCAATTTTGCCTCCATTCTCAACAACAGCTTCAATCGGGTTATGTTCTCAACTACATGTTGAATTCGCCTATGTTCTCAACGTTCCGACACAAACTATATTATGTTACTGAAGTTGAAATTCCTTGTAGACACAGCATTTCCGATGTCCGACCTTGGAAATGTCAGATCTCCTTATTAATGTACGCTATCTTTCACGGCGTTATAGAATGTTCTATCAATGTAAGTAATACAGGACTCCCAAAATACGACATTCCGGATATCCGACGCACGCAGTAAGCACAGGTTCGTGCCTTATTTTCAGTCCAACGCAGCGGTTACTAATGCAAACTTTTATAAATATAATAGATGATATTGTGCTTGTAGTCGCTTGGATAGATATTTCTGCCTCTTGTTCACAACACGGTACGCTTTCAATACAACACATGAACACCAGGAGACAATGAACAATCATGAAAGTAAGAAATAGTAACAAAGGAGGAGGAAACAAGTGGAAAGCAACACAAAGCAGACACAGCACATGGTTTCACCATCAGTTTGCAGAAAACAAGACATTAAACAACCAGAGACAAGAGACAATTAGGAACAATAGAGATAAGGACGCATCAGAGAACATGCAGAGAAAAGGAGGTGACAGAGATAAAGAAATCAAAAAGATGGGAAAAGCCGGGAAAGCAAGGCCTGATGCAATGTGTCGGTATAGCACACTAGTCCTGACGCTGCGCATCCTGCTCAGTGGACGTATCACTTTGGGCTGGGGTTGCCTGTCGTGTAATGGTAGGCTGGTCCCTACGGAGGCGGCGATTGAACAGCCGCTCTCTTAACTCCATCTCATACTGATCCATATCGCCCACCACACTATACACCACCATCTCCTGGTCTACGGGCCTTGTTTTTCGGAGAAGCCGATCCTTTACCTCTGCCTTTACATTCGCCACAATGAGATCTTGGACCTGGTCTGAATGGACCTCCCAGCCCTTGATAAGGCGGTCGTAAATGGCTTGCCGCATGTTAGTAACCCTCCTTGTAACGTCGGATTTGTACTTACAAAAGGCAGTTTCATATTTGAACTCAACGCTGTTTTGGTTGAAAGTTCCAAGACTCCACGCCTTTAGACAATGCCGTATCACGCTGGCTACCAGGCAGATGAATTGTTTGTTTATTCTATCCAGGAATCCGAGGTCAATGTTGCCCCACATTTTTGCACCCACAAAGTACTTATTCCAGATTAGCTCAACAATCTCTTCGGCCATGAACCGATTTTCCATCCCCTATGAGAGTAAGCGTCGCTTCAACCACTTGTCACGTCGGAGTACCTGCCATGCGACATTTCCCCTCACATACGAAACGGTCATAGAGTAGCAACTCCTTCACTTTGGCAGCTTTTGTCTCTGCCAAGAGATGGTTAAGTCCATACAGATTTATCACTGTATCTCGGCATTCATACACCAACTGTGATCTCACTCTCGAATGGATGCTTTTGAGCTACAGGATGTCAGCAATCATACTGGTCCTGTTGGAATAAGATGTATTGACTTACATGTGAATTAATGGCTTTAATTTTAACTTTATACTCACCCAGCCTATCCTGAGCCATACCCCACGATTCTTCAAGCATGTCTACTACTTCACCAGCACTTAATAGCGGACGATCAAAAAGTGTTAAATTCCTGACAATCTCCTCCGCCCGGATTGCTAACCCTTGATATGTGGGGGGAATGCTGCAGAATGCTTGAGATCGGACCCTCTATGAGTTTGTCGTTGAACTGGATGGCGAGAGTCAATCTCTGCCTCAGAATCTTGTTGAGATTCCTCTGCGTCGGATTCCGGCTCCTCTTCGTCGTCGAGATCCTGCCTTAGGTTCTCTACATCCTGATCTCTGCCGTCATCGCTTGGATCACGTTCATCCGGAATTATCTATCAAATAAGTGAGTTTAAGGATTCACCAAGAGATAGAGCATTTTAAACTTACCTGTGTGATCATTCTTTTACCGGTAGCCTTCTTGACCGTAATACGAACCTTCGATTTCTGCACTATCTTCGATGAAGATTGTCGCTTCTTGGACTTCTCCACTGGCGTACCGTCATCATTTGTCTTGGCTCTCCTTCTAGTGAATGTACTGCTAGACATTTCAGATGTTGAATAAAGTTTGGTAGTAGATGAGAGGAAAAGAGAAGAATAATGAGGAGCAGACAGAGACTGAGTGGAATGGGTAGAGTACAAGAGAAAAGATGGAGGATCATGAATCAAAGAAGCTATATATCACTTGATATACCCTTCAGTTTTTCTTATGTCCATCAAAATCCTGCTATGAGTGCATATATTCTCAGTCTGGGGACGGGTCAGTAGGCATCCTTAGTTGGAAGTTCATGAGATCCTATCACCGTGCATTGTATCAGTCGGCTGACACGCTTGGTCTTCGCAAGGGAAGTTCATGAGATCCTATCACCGTGCATTGTATCAGTCGGCCGACACGCTTGGTCTTCATAAGGGAAGTTCATGAGATCCTATCACCGTGCATTGTATCAGTCGGCCGACACGCTTGGTCCTCGCAAGGGAAGCTCATGAGATTGTAATCACCTGTACATTGTGTCAGTCCGCCGACGCGCTAGGTCCTCGCAAGGGAAGTGTGCAAATGTTCCCATGCGCTTGTTGATTAAGCTCTTAATTCAAATTGCTATGATATAGCGCTCGTTTAGAAAGTATTGGAATAGCTTCAATGAGCGAGTATTTATCACAGCCAGAAAGGGAAGTAAATTGTCATAGGAGAAAGGGCAGATAATGTAGAAATAGAAGGAACAAAGAAGGCAGACAATAGAGAAATAGAAAACGTAAGATAAAATAAAAATAAAAATAAAAATAAAAAAAAACGAATACAGATAACAAATTCAAAATCAAAGACATTTTATTCAAGTCGGTCAACCTATCCAGCATCGGACAGCCTTTGACATGCAGCTGCAATCCCACTCCAGAACTGTAATTACATAAATTACACAGAAAAAACTTGCTTTCAGTGGTAGGTCAAAGTGAGAATATAGGGGAAAACAGTGAAAGGGAATAAAAAGAAAGACAAAAATAACAAATTCTAAAATCAAGACATTCAACGTGAAACAACCCAGCTGGTCGCTAACCTATCCTCAGCATCGGACCCTCCCATGTGACATTTCCTTTACTCTAAACTAATTACAGATGATTCACAATGGTCTATCCATGCATTTCATTTAGTACAAATCAATGAGTGCAAAACTGAAAAACTAACAAGGAACAACTTACCATGTGATCTCAAACGACTCCTTTGCCCGCTTCCAGTGGTTGAGTGCAGCAATCCTAGCTGCCGTTCCTGCAGCTTCTCTGGTATTACCATCGTCCAGTTCAGATTCAAATTCCGCCTTTCCCACCTCCCCACTGGCTCGAGCCAAGACCCAATGGACGTCGGAGTCCTCTGCTAGATCCTCATACGTATTGCTCTCAATATCGTATTCGTCCTTTTAAAATACCCGATTTCCTCGGGGTCTGGCGTGTCTTCACGGGTGGCCGCATTAAGCACTACCAAAAGACAGACAGGCTTATAATTGGTACTCTCGAGGAGTGCATCCAGTTTAGTGTTGGAAAGTAAACATATAATGTCAGTTTCCAGCACACTTGCATTCGCATAGGACTTTGTAGTTGCCCCTGTAGATAGCATAGGGAAACCTTCCTACTGAGACCCACTTTCAAATTGCGATAACTACCTCCTGCAAACTCTATGTTTTTAGGGTAAAAATAACTTTTATAAGACAGGTTTCCCACTGGAGTATATTGTTACTACCCAAATAATACTCCTGAACCTTGGGATCGCAGATAAAGACTTTTATTGGAGTCTTCTTTCCAATGTCTAATAATTCTTCCCTAATATTATTGAGTATATTGCTAGCAGCAATAGTATTATCTTATTGCTATTTAGCAACAGCAAGTCATAGCTTTTATTCAGTCTCTTATCTTTTCTTGCATGCATGTATTAATGAGAAGAGCTTTGAATGCTTTATATACTCAGTCATCATTGCATGCTAAGAGAGTTTTGGCAGATCTTTTAAATCCAATTATTTTCTTGGCTTTATCCTCTAATTTCTTCTATTTATCTTCTCCTGCTTGTCGCTTACCTATAATATTATTAGTAATACAATAGTTTTTTAGGGCACTCCTCATGGTATATTCTGCATCCTTATCTCCCATCCCAATAGCGCCTTGGAGTTGGATTTTCGTCCTTTTTGGTAATCATTTTTCCTGCCATGTGGGGTCAGATAACTACGCCGGATATTTAGCCCTATTTCGGGAATAACTCAAAGGAGCAATTACCTCTGTTGCACGATATAAACACCGTGAATCAAAATTGAAGTACTGTCGTGCTCACAATTTATAGGAGTTTAGGTCCTCAATTGTGCTCAAATCGGATTATATACCTAGATTCTTTCGAAAGATGTCGCAGAACCTAGAATAAGGGTAGTTTGTTCTGATATGCACTTGAGAATTGCCTTGTAGGTAGATAGAACAACTAATTGTTTGCTTGTTTTAGAGTATACAAAAACATGGATTCTGGTAATGTTTATCTCGAATCCTCATGGCCATTCTAAATACATAGAACAAAGCAACAACTCTATCTATTTCATAACCCCAGACCATTCATGGCCATTACCTGAATCAACGATCTGACACAAGAACTACATGGATCTTGATCTCGGTTTGATCCGATAGACCTCCCGCACTAAAACACACCTGAATCATGATGCCGCTGGAATGCACTTGCCTTCGGACGTGTTCTGGAAGACATCGATTGCCGCGCTGGATCACACTTACCTAGGACGCGTGCTGGAAGACACTGGATCCAGAGCATTGGATTGGGACCAAACGCTGGGATTCACCCTGACATGTATGTACTGATCTTGGGACTATGCCTCAGGTAGTTTAGGCACCATGTCAGGTTCTAATCTCGGCAAAGCTTGCCTGATGATTATGTACCGCCTCTCTAAAGCTTAGGC
>WHUZ01000258.1:0-17580 GCA_015179045.1 Kalaharituber pfeilii
TCTAAGGTGGTGAAAGGTGACTAGAGGTTAATATATAGAGAAGTTTGGGATATACTCTACTAAGGGGGAAGTAATATTATAATAGTATGACATGGTGGTATATAAGCATACCTAAAGTAGGGCTAAAATATAGTGAACTATGAGGTGATATGACTAGTCTACTCCTGCTATGCCTAAAGATCTAGCACAAACCAGTACTAAGAGCCCATATATATGGATACTTCTATATATCCTGACCATACTACTAGATGTCACTAGTAGTTCTATCTTTTAGTGCAATAGTTTGCAAGATAGTTAGTTGTAATTCATAATAGTTAGAAATATATATATGGTGTTCTTTGTAGAGGTGCTTCTATAGGTTTAATTGCCTTAAGAATTGTGGCTCTAGGTAATAGTTTAGGAGGATAGATGACTAGAGGTTCGACAGCCAGGTTATACTCTAAGTTAGCTTCTATAGAGCTATAGATTAAGTCTTTATATTTCTCTAAGTCAGCAAAGAGTTGGTTGCCAAGTAATAAGGCTACCTCTATAGAGTCATCTCAGAAAGCTTCCAATACTATAGTTTATATAAGTCTGGCTCTTTACATAGGAGAGAGATGCAAGCAGATGATATTTAGCTCTTACTATATGGTATTTAGCTATAATGCTAGCCAATGAATATAGTTATCAGTAGCTAGCTAGAGCTAGTAGGGCTTGTCAACCTCTTGCTATAGAAATTCAATATTAGTATGAAGTTATTCTTATTGCAATTGTTGCATTGCAAGCTCGTCTTAATAGAAATCGATCTGCTTCTAAAATTCTTACATATAGGTTAGTAAATTATGATTATTAATAATTATTAAATATACAAGTAGTATTTGATAGCAGGAGAAGGATGTAAAGTATAGAGATAAATAGAAGTAGCAGTGTAATGTTACTGCTAGGTACTTCAATATTACTAAAATAATAGTAGTTCGATATGAATAGTATAGCTCAAAGTAAGTAATAAAGAACAGTAGATAGAAGATAAATAATAAACTTAGAGTTTAAGTAAAACTTAGTATACTGCTAATATCTTAATTTTTTCTAACTAATAGTAGTAGCTATAGCTAATATATTAAGTGCTCATCATATATAACTTATCAATAATTAATAATATGACTATAATATGATAATACTATCTTATAAAATAGATAAGTAAATATACAAATAGTAATATAATAGAAAACATATAATAATATAGATTCTCTTTCTAAAACCATTAAGTATGCAAAGTATTATCTATATTATAACCATACATTATTAATAAAGGTATTGTAAGTGATGCTAGTTACTTCATAAGTACTATGCATATATTAGTACAGTGTACATACAAGAACCAATATATACATCTATAAGATAATCATCGAATAACTAAAGTGTACTATAGCTCACTTAGTATTGATTAGATATATCTTAGCAAGTCTTATAATAGTATAGAGGTGGTACCTTCCTAATATTTGGTAGGTCTTTACCTTTAGCTATAATATAAGAGTATTTGTACTTCTATATCCAGAATACTATAAATCAGAAGAAGAGATAAAATTAACTAGAATATTTTTTCTACTTGTATCAAAAGAGTATATATAATTTAAAGGAAAAGAAAGAGATTTAGGAATCAGAATGCTAAAAAATAAAAATAAAGTATTAACAATAAAAGATCTACTAGAAAGAAGAGAGCCATTACCTTACTTAATCTTAACTAGCCTTAATTAAGATTGTAGTTCTAGTTCTTTTTCTAAAGCTAGAGAAACAATTGAAGTGGAGGCTGTATAGTCCACAATAGCCTTAAGAGTTCTACTAGTCTTGAACTATATATTGCAACTAAGAAGATTGCTATAGTATAGAGTCCTACTAGGCTGCATAGGGTCCTCTATTTGTTTTCTAAGTTGAACAGTTCAGTGATACTTTTAGATTCTTCGATAGCCTAAATTTTGAGATGGCTATTGTCTGTCCTTCTCTTTATTATGTAGGATTTGAGGAAGTTAATACTTCCTTTGTCCTCTTTTTCAGGCTTTGTTTCTTTACTCTCTTCCTTCTTCTATTCTCTTTGCATTTATTATCTTTTAGAATTGTAATAGGTAATCTTATAACTTAATTCTTCATACTTAAGGCAATAGTAGTTCTTTCTTCTTTCAGCAATAAATACTTCTGGGATCTAGTTCTTTTTATTTTATAGGGTCAAGGAGGCAGTATTATTTTTAGCTAGGATAGAGGTAATGGTAAGAGAATTCTTAATATAGGATAGAGCTAATTGCTTGGTACCGAGGAGACTCAATATATCAGTAATTAAGATAGCTATTATTTTCTACTACTTCTAGTCTTTATATACTAAGTATAACCACTAAGGAGGTTATATACTTCCTCTCAGATATTAGTACTAATATACAAAATGAGTACTAGATCTGAGATTTGTAGTATATATTGGTACTCATCTATTTTAATCAGAAAGTCCTGTATGTACTCCTTCTACTTAGTTATTTAGATCTTGTAGGCAGCTTCTATAATTATAGTAGAGTTCTTAAACTTAGTTATTAATATAGTCTTTTCTGTTTCATATATCAGTAGCTGCTCATAATAGAATACAATAAGTATAAGTCTAGTGAGTCTAAAGATCAATATAGAAAGCTTTTCTTAATCCTTCAATAGTTCTATTATAGAGACCTATTCATTTATAAGGTATAAAAAATTATCTAAGTTAGATAAATTCCTATCATAAGCTTTTAGGGCTAGAATCTTATGTATTAGACTATCTTCTTGTAGTTCTAAGTATTATGATCTTCTAGGTAAAGAAGGATGAGATAGCATTGAGAAGTAAACTTGATAGTATAGAAGTAAGTAAAATAGTAGAGGTGTATTACTGTCTAAGAGCCTAGGGGCTTCTGGTAATGAGAAAGGTACTAGATAAGATGGAGTAGCTAAAGGTACTAGAAGAGAAGGAGCAGAAGCAAAAGTAGGAACAGGAGCAGGTAATAGAAAATAATAAAAGTTCTGCTATTACTGTAATATTTGTTCCTTTATAGTATTCAAATTGCTTTTAATATCTTGTATCATTCCTTAGAAAGCTCAATGACTCTCAATGAGAAGAGTATCTATATTACCTTTAAATATATCTATTAAAGTATCTACCTTTTCTAGGACTTTAATAAGTTTTACTCCTAGTTGGCTATACACCCTATTAATATAGTCTTTTATGTCTTGGTTAAACTGTCCTTACTGTATTTGAAGGTTAGCTATATTTATAGAGACGCACTCTGCCTCTATTCTTACTTGACTTGTGGTCTTATATATAGCATACCCTATAGAGGCTGCCAGTTGTTCAATCTTTCTCTAGAAGGTTGTATTTTTAGCTACAAACTGAATTAGACTAAAGAGTTTGGTACTGAAATATTTCTATAATAGAGGGATAGATTAAATAGGCTTAAATATAAGTACATAAATTTTTAACACTCTTCTAGTTTCTTACTAGTATATTTGTTACTCTTGTCCTTTATCTGCATGCTGCGAAATATTAGTAGGGTTAGATATTATACTTAAGGTAACTTTGCTATCATAGTTATTAGATTCTTTATCATCTTCTTTATACATTAAGGAAGGTAGAAGAGTTTCATGAATTTGTACTCTAGATTATTCTAATTAAGAGGTATATTTAGTCCATTGACTATAGATTAATAAATTGAAGAGGCTAGCTTGTTGGGATATTATAGTAGAGTTTTAAAGAGTGGTATAATATTATAGGTATGAGAGGCTTTGTTCAACTAAGTGACACTAACTAATATAAAGGCTAAGGGAAAGTAGTTATAGTAGCAGTAGCAGTCTGGCAATAAGTATAAATACTTAAGGTATAGTGGATATAGATAAGATAATAGCAGTAGACTACAAAGTAGAATAAAGCAATTTATAGGTATAGAAATAAATTAATAGGATTTTGAGTTATAGAGAAATTAAGAATACTACTAGAGTCTTAATTGTTCTAGTTATACTATTGCTTATAGTTATATAAACTGTATTTATTATATATGCCTAATTAAATAAATAATAGATAACAGCTAATATAATTAACTCTTATACAAGCTATAATAAGAAAATATAATTGAAAATATGCAAAAATAGTACTAGACAAATATAGTAGTATGTACTAATATATGTACATATATTAGTAAAGCTTTATAAGCAGAGTGTATACATCAAGCAGGATTCTAAATTATAAATAGTAATATGCTCTTTTATAGTATTACCTTATATAAAAATAATATAAGAATTAATAGCTAGACCTAACAAGTAATCAGTCCAGTCAGTCAGTATTAGTCTTATACTGATTATAAGATAGTATTTGCTCTAAGATAGGTAAGTCTTTACCTTAGCTGTAACAAGTAAAATTACTAGACATTTCAGCATTTATAAGACTTTAGACTAAATTAAGGCTAACTATTACTGAGTTAATATTAAGTAAGATATGTAGAATTTTATATAGTCTTAGAATACATGCCTAAGAGATAAACTAAGCAGACACTGAAAATATAAACTTTTAGAACTATTAGAAGTATCTTACTATTTCTAGTCATTAATCTCAATAGATTAGATTACTACACTTTCTGAGTTCAATGGCTATACTATTATTTAACTAATTATTGACTAATTTACTAAAATGGCCTATTTTATCCCTCTCTCTACGAACACTACTACTAAAGACCTTACCTAAGCTTTTGCTAGACTCAATTAGAAGTATTATAGACTTTTAGAAAATATTATCTTAGATTAAGACTTAAAAATAACCTTATATTTCTGGTAAGTACTAATAGATCTATTAGATATTACAATAAAGCTATTGACTACCTTTTACCCTAAAACTAATAGGTAAATAAAGTGAATAAACTAAATGCTTAAATAATATCTATAATACTATTATTCTTAGAAGCAAGACAATTGGAAAGACTTTTTATCTATAGTAGAGTTTGTAAATAACTCCTTCTCCTCTGAAATAATAGGCATGTCTCCTTTTGAAGCCAACTTTGGGTTTGAACCTTACTAGTCTTGAGACCTATTAAGAAAAATTGAATTTCAGAACTCTATTAGAGAACTTTTAGAGAAAGTCTAGTAAGAAACCTAGAAATAACTTAGAAAGAATATTTTAAATGGTAGAATCAAGATAACTCAATAGTCTAATACTAAAAGATTTGAATAACTAAGCTTTAAAGTAGGAGATCTTATTATAGTTAGTAAGTAGAACATGCAATCTTAGTAACCTTTTAAGAAACTTGACTATAAAAAAGCTAGACTTTTTAAAATTACCAAAGAAATAGAAACTTAAGTATATAAACTAAAGTTACTCTCAACTATAAAAGTATACCCAGTTTTCTACATGAGCTTATTAGAACTCTATTAGCAAAATGTAGATTCAACTCTATATATCCTTCTACTACTATTAGAAAAAATTAAAAATGAAGTTAATTGAGTAGTTTGAGATATTATTGAAAGCAGAAAAAATAAGAAGAAGTATAGGCACCTAGTAAAGTATTTAGTATTATAAAAAGGATACTTATATGAGAAAGTAATATAAGAAGATTATAAGAACTTAACTAGAATAAGTGAGGAAATTTTGAAGGACTTTCATAACAGATATTTATAAGTAGATAAGGATTTAGGAGTTAAGATTTTGAGGAGAAGAAACTAAGAAGGAAGTAATATTATAGAGGTTAATATGGTTAATATATATTACAGGCATAACTATTCTCATACTATAATACTATCTTGTTTAAGTATCGTCAAAAAATACTACTAACTATAAAGCCTACCAGTCAGAAGTTTAGCTAACCCAATACTAGTCAGGTCCGTAGTAGTAAAACTTCTTTAGTTAAGAAGTAAGTAACTACTAAGATTAGCAATCTTGGTTACTAACTCTTCTAGCAGCTCCTGTTGTACTATTTATTGTATAATAACCTTTTCTTATTTTCTTATATTATCAATCTTTACATAGGAATTGAGTTATGATGGTATTTTTAGATAAAGGCTTGTATTAGAGGTTTCAAGTTCTTATATTTGTTGTTCTAGAATTTATTGTAAGAGTTGGTCAAAAAGAAAGACTGTTACTTGGCATTTTTCAGGGTCTGGCTTGATTTCTAAAATCCATTCAAGCTGAATTTGTTAACAGCTTTGAAGAACTACAATTTATATAAATAGAAGTCTGACCCTCCACACTTAGAAGAGCAAGAACCTGGAACTCAACTCTAATAAATATAAAGCTTTCTTACTACTTTAACTACCTTATTTTCTGTAACTTATATTTAATTATATTTCGTAGTATACTTAGTTATTTAGTAAATGGCTTACCCTTAACGTACCCATAACACTATATTTGTTTGGTCTTGTTTTGCCACAATCTTACAAATAACCAATAATCATATCTCATAACTTCTCTGAACTCCTAAAACTCTTGACTACTGGAAATGAACTGATCTTATGGAGATCTAAAAATGAAGTAGACTACTCACTCAGTACTGAAGCCACGCAGTCAGCTTTCACCACCATACTAAGGCTGGAACTCCAACCATAAACTAAATCCTATATGTACCAAATATGCATTAAGCATACTAGAGAACTAGATTAGATTGAAGTCTAACAAAAGTGATTAGACCTACTAGTTCTTCTAAGACAAGAGAAGATCACTTTCCTACTACCTATTCTACAGGCAGTAGACTCAGGCTATGTTAATGTACTAATCTCCTAGTTTAACATATGGGCTTGGAATATAAGTTCATAGCTTAGGGAAACCATAGCCAAAGAAATTGAGAAAGCTCAAATAAAGACAGCTTATCCTTTCCTAGAATTATTACTAGTAAAAATGGACATAGACTGAAAAGAGGAACTAGAAGTTGAATTCGTTAAACAGCAATTTATTGACCTTCAGAATTAACTCAGAGCTGACACTAATAAGTATAAGCAATACTATGAAGTACAAATCTAACCTAATGTCCAAGCTTGAGAAACCAAACTTCAAGAACAGTTAACTAAGGAAAAAGCTGAATATAAGGCAACAGTCCTAACAGTAGTAGAGAATTACCAACTTGAAATAGAGGCTGCTAAACTTAAGTAGAAAGCAAAAATAAAGAAGAAGGTTCAGAATCTAGAAAGAGAGTATACTAAGGATATGAATACTACTATTATCAAGTTCTTAGACAAGAAAAGATTAATGGTTGCAGCCTTGGAGTCTCAATTATAGGATACTAAAATTCTCTTTGATAAAGAAAAGATCAAGAAAAAAGGGCTGGAAGAAAAAATTACAGCCCAAGAAGGTATTATTAGAGGCAGTTAAAGACAAATAATAGTCTTGGAAGCACCAGAATAAGGAGCTATAAAATAAAGTAGCAGTCCTTGAAGTCACACTTCTCTCATCTCAACTGCCAACTAGAATACTATCTCCAGCACAAACTATGACTACCATCCTCTCTATCCGACTAGCACTATCTCTTCCTCCAAGAAAGAAAGCTAGGTATGAAATTAGATGATAGGATTTATCTGAACCTGAACTCACTGGCCAGTACATCCTATTTACCTGCCTCCCAACTCTAAGAACTTAGGATAGTAACCTGGATAGACTACAAGTATAGAAGTCCAAAGTAATGGACTTAGTATACCTTCAAGAGTACTGTTGAACCTTCACTGAAGAAGATACCAAAATTCTGTATGCATCCCGATCTTTAACTAAGAAGGTGGCAGAATGGCATAGCCAAAACAAATATATATATATAGGTCTAGGGGCTCAGAGAGATACCACGTTAGAAAAATAGATACATAATTTGTCAGAGGGAATGGGAATCTATATACAAGAGCAGCAAATGTGAGATAAACTCTATACCTATATGCAGAAGAGCAAAATCATGAACTATATCAATACCATGAAGAAAATAAACCACCTTACTAATTATGACAATAAAACATTTAAGAATAAAGTGGTCAAAGAATTAAAAAGAATTATTACCTAATTCTTTCTCATACAGCTAGAAGTACCTAATAAATCACTTAATGACTAGTGCAAATGCATAGGAGTGGCTGGCATGCGAGATAAGTAAACAATGCAAGTTGTAGGTTACAGTAGTAGTAACAAACCTAGTGGCCATTTAAAGGGAAAATAATCTTTAGAGAAGAAGAAGGACAGTGTGCAAACTATGACCTCTAAGTCTAGCCTATACCTCTCCAACTCCTTCAAGAAACTTAGCATCAAATGGAAGGCTAATAAGAAATGCTTTCACTGTAGAAGAAAAAGCTATACTTTCAGCAAATATATAGCTATAGAAATTATAAAGGAGTGGAACATGACCCAGCCAACTAATTAGTCAGGTAATAAGAGGAAGAGAGATAATAATAAGAAGGAGGACAAAAAGGAAGTAAAGAAGATTAAACAAGAAAATAAAGAAGACTCGGCTAGGATATTGGCTCACAGCCTAGTATTATATATTACAACTCTCAATAAATTTGAGTTAGAAAACTAGAAAGGCAGATCTTAGCCAATAAAGTATCTGCCCCTCCTCCTCCTCTAGTTAGCCTCACTCCTCTTGCAATCCTTGAAGGATCTCTATAAAAGAAATCAATCATTCACAAAGCCAAGCTAAAATGGAAGAAAAACAGTATCTCAAAATCAGTAATGATTAAAGTATGTATTAACCTAAGAGTAGAAACGTTAATGCTCTCCAATAAAGTACCAATTCCATACATCAAAAGAAAATTCTTTATCAAGTTTAGAGGAGTCAGCAGTGTGTCCTTACCAAATACTGAGATAGAGTATACCCTAAAGCTCCAAATAACTCTTATCGATAATACCAGTAAAGTTCATAAAGAACTTATCAACTTAGACATGAGTAATGGAGGAAAGAACTATGGTATACTCTTATTAATAATGTGGATGGCTAGTCACTAGCCATATATTGATTGGGACTTGGACTATGTTGAACTAAATTATGCCAAATACTTGAAACACATTAAGGCTAGGTGCTTTGAACTTTGTGAAGTAGAGGAACTTTACATGACTGAAGAATAGCAAGTAGGGCAAGTGTTTTTTAGTAGGTATATGTATATTGTGAGATAAAAAATACTCTAAGTGTGCATTTACCAAATGGAAGCTGGCGAGCAAGTGACTTTTGACCTAACAGCATGGAAGAAGAAATTTTGAAAGGTTTTTGACCTTGAGACTGCAGCAAAACTACCCCTATATCGATCTTATAACTACCACATACCTCTACAAAAAGGATAACAACCTCCATAGGAATCTATCTATCGAGTAAGTGAGAAAGAGTTGGAGATATAGAAAGAATATATCGAACAGATATTAGAAGAAGGAAAGATTCGATCCTCACAATCTCTGGCAGATACACCTATCCTGTTCATCTCAAAGAAGAATAGCAAACTCTGTATGTATGTTGACTACAGAGATCTAAACTGAATCACTATTAAGAACTACTACTCCCTCCTACTAATAACAGAACTCTGAGACCAACTTCGTAAGAGCAAATACTTTACTACCCTTAACTTAAAGAACAGATACAACTTGATACAAATTGCCAAAGGGAATAAGTAGAAGACAGTCTTTAGGACTCAGTACACTCACTACGAATATACAGTTATACTATTTAGACTCTGCAATATACTAACAACCTTCTAGGAGTTCATAAATAAAATTTTTAAAGATATAATTGATTATGGTTTACTAGCATATATTAATGACCTACTAATATATGTTAAAACCCTAGAAGAACATTATACAACCCTGGAAGAGGTGTTGTGCAGGCTATAGGAAAATGGTTTGGCAATACAAGAGGAAAAATATGAATAGTGCATAGAGGAAGTTCAATTTTTGTGTTATCATATCTCAAGAAAAGGAACCTTAATATTCACTAACAAAATCCAGGCTATCCTTAATTGAAAGACCTCTAGTACTAATGAACAGTCTAATCTAAAGACAGATATACAATCCTTCCTAGGGTTTGCTAACTTCTACCGACACTTCATTAAGAACTATAGTAAGATATGCTTATCTCTAACTTAACTACTTAATAAAGAGGTAAAGCTAGTCTAAGGACCTCCGTAAGAGGAAGCTTTTCAGCAACTCAAAGAAGCTTTCACAACTACTTTGATTATAGTATACTACTACTCAGAACATGAAATAATACTAGAAATGGATGCAAGCAAAATTGTACTTAGACAAATTCTAAGTCAGAAGTAAGAAGATAACAAACTATATACAGTCACAGTTGCATTCTATTCCTAAAAGTTTACTTTAGCCAAAATTAACTATAATATCTTTGACAAGAGGATACTGGCTGTAGTAGAATGTATGACAGATACCTGAAAAGAATACTATAAAGGTGCTAAGTATAGTATCAAAGTCTATACAGACCATAACAACCTTCAAATCTTCAATACAATTAAGAAGCTATTTCACTATCAAGTATGATGGGCAGAAAAACTTGCACCATTCAACTATATAATTATCTACTAAAAAGGAAAAGCAAATGCTAAAGCAGATGCTTTATTATAATGAACCAACCTCCACCACAGACAAAATACTCCTCTCGCATGTGACACGTGAGACCTGAGGCCCTGAGACCCTGCCATAGCCCGAACTCCTATCAAGCCGCCAAATAGTAGTAGTATCTAAAAGCTCCGACCCTCACTGCCCGCTCTGAGTCCTTACACACAGCAGCCACTTGCATCCTGGTTGCTGCCTATATGTTCCTGCATATTCCCTGCCACAGCCTGAACTCCTACTGAGCTGCCGCATAATGGCAGTACCTAAAAGCTCTGACCCTCGCCGCTCGCCCTGAGTCCTTATGTACAGCAGCTACTTATATCCCAGTCGCTGCCTGTATGTTCCTACATATTTCCTGCCACAGCCCGAACTCCTGCCAAGCTGCTGCATAGCAGAAGTACTTGAAAGCTCCGACCCTCACTGGCCACTCCGAGTTCTTACATACAGCAGCTGCTTGTATCTCAGTCACCGCCCATATGTTTCTGCATATTCTCTTGCATCTATGATTCATTCAGAATATTCTCCTGCATTAGCTCAAAGTTTCTCTTACACTAGTTTGTTCTTCTGCCAAGTTTCTGGGCTCATTTGATTCTCTTGTATCTAGAAGGTTCTTCTGCCAAGATTCCTGGGCTCTTCATAAAGGAGGCTCATTCTTACGTCTCTCTCTGCTCCTCACATAAGAACTTGTATCTACATTTAGATTATATATAATTCTGCATACATCTCTCTACATTATATAGCGCCAACTGTCTCTACTCGCCGTAAACTCTACTGCCTTCCTGGCACCCGCTGCCTCCCTGGCATGCACTGCCTACCCTATATCTCGACACCAGCCCTGACCTGTTCATTACATTTATCCAGACATGGTAACTACATCCTTAAGAATAGGAGTGGATAGCGAGATCAGCAAGAAACTAAGTTCTGAGAAGAAGGAACATAGTAGAAAGAGAAAGAAATTTTGACTACAAGAATGATAAAAGCACTAAAAGTAGTAGCACTAACTAATGAATAGAGGAGCAAGCTAATTAAAGAAGGAAAAAAGGACAAATGATATACTTAACTTAAGGAATGCATCTAGTAGAAGAATGATAATATCAACAAATGATTCAGTATCTATCATGCACTAGTTCTACACAATAACCAGTTTATAATACTAATGGCTCTTAGTTAAGAAATACTTCAAACAAGATATGATTATCCTCTTGCTGGCTACTTTGAAATTGAAAAAACTATAGAACTTATTGGCAGAGACTTCTATTGGCCTAATGCTTACTACAATATCACGGAATACATCAGCATATGCTTGTAATGTTAAAGAAATAAGGTATAAAGATACAAGAAATATGGCCTCCTTTACCTACATAAGATACGATATTAACTATGGTCTTCTATCAGTATAAACTTCATTACCAAACTTTCTTCTTTAGATGGCTTTATATAAATATAGGTAGTAGTAGATAGGTTTACTAAGATAGCTTACTTCATCTCTCTAGCAGAACAATCTATAGAACAATTAGTAACTATCTTCGTTCAAGAAATATAGCAACTCCATAGCTTACCGAAAACCATTATATCAAATGGAGATCTAAAGTTTACTTTGAACTTCTGGCAGGAACTTATGAAGAAACTCAAAGTTAACTTAAACATAAGTACAACTGCATACTCAGGAACTAATGAATAAACTGAAAGTGTTACGGCTAAGGTGAAAACTTGCCTACCACTATAGCAAGGGGCAAGGGTTCCACTACTAATTAGCTACCACGGCTAAAGGTGAAGACTTACCCACCAAGGGGAAAACGCCGACCCTGCAATCAAACATAAGACCAATGCTAATTGACCGGACTGATCACCTGTTAGGCTTGGCTATTGATTCTTGCATTATTTAGATAGAGCAGTACTACAGAAGGGTGTGTCATCTGGAATGCAGCTTGATGCATACACTCGATTTACAGAAGCTCTATTAATATATATACATACATTAGTACATTCGTTCTCTTTGTCCCATACTATTTTTGCATGTTTTCGTTACGTATGCCTATTACTACTAGTATTGGCATTAATAAGGAATCGCCGCATTACCAGCCAATTATTCATTTGTTGACCCCTCATATATGGCTATGCTGAAGTCTATATAAGTGCCGGCTGACGATAGCATAGTTAGAAGAATCAAGACACAAGTGGTATCCTAAGTTTCTCTATAACTCTGAACCTATCGTTCCCTCAATACACCTGTGAATCACTCCGCTCCACTGTGTACTCCCCGCCAAGTAGCTGCGCTTCCGATCCGCCGTATTTACACTTCTGTAGTCATCTTGGCCCACCGTATTCGCCCCACCATAGCCGTAACATCTGGTGCCATCCAGTACCCACCGGAGCCAGAGCCCCTTACGCCCATAACATTATACCGCTCCTCTTTCACCTACTACCCTGCCTCCACAATGTCAGCACCGGAAGACTCATCTGCTGCCTCCTCTTCCTCAAGGACCTCTCCCTGAAGATGTCGCCAACCTCCGTAATAAGCAAGTATTTCCAGGTAATATATTCACCCCTCTCTCTCAGAGCTAGCAAGAACTGCAAACACGATAACCTATATTGCCCAGCTACTGGCAAAGATACGTAGTCAAATATTGCAGCAGATAGCATTCCAGCCAGTACCGACTCCGTAATGATGATAGCAAGTGCAGTCTCCTTAGCCTACTCAGGTCCGAAAGGCTCTCCTCCGAAGTGTCTCTTCCGCCGGGTACTGATAATGTAGTTTCCTCCGCAACCTGCAAATTTCCCTAACCCGAGTCAGCAAATCGCACAGTGCACTAAAACCTGATCCTGGAGGACCTCCTCCACCGGGTATTGATGGTGCGGGTACTCCTCCTCCTCCTCCGTCAGTTATTGCCATAGGGCCTTCCTCCTCTTCATTATGTCTCCTCGTGGCTCCTGCCGAGCCCGAGATTCGATGCCTTCTCATTACCTCCATGAGTCAGTTGATGCCAAGGGGCCTTTCTCGTCTCCTCCGTCTCCTGCAAAAATTTCTCCCCTCCAGAAAAGTTTGTTGGGGATGAAAAAGAGCTTGACAATTTTCTTTCCTGGTCCAACGATGGACTGGGAGTTCGCGAATTACTGCTGACAATGAAACCTCTCACTTGAAGGGCTCTGCCCTCACCTTTATCCATCGAAATCCCTCAGCGTGATATACCACGACCCTCACCCTACCGCGTATAACCTTTCAGGACTCCTCAGCTATTGCTGAGGTTGCTCGAAACATTTGGACACAAGCAGTAGGGTAGGATGCAGGATTTCTTAATTGAGACTGACGAGTTCAACAACGTGGCAAAGACTCCCGACCCTGTTCTCATTTTTTGACATCTCCGCCAGTATTCGGAAGATGTCTGGAACCTTCTAGTGGGTCATCCTGATTGTCGAAGCAACTAGAACCAATGGAAGTTTCCATTGCCGATGCTCCGGGAAAGCCTGGGAATAAGCGTTTCACTCCCTCTACTACTATGACAAACATCATCTCTGTTAGCAGCAGCTCTATGATACAGCCACCTCCAGCTCCGAAGAACAAGAAGAGCAATGACATACCTGAAGAACTGATTCAGACAAAAAGGCAACCGATGTATCAGGTACAAGATGATGTCATGCTGTAAAAAGAAGTGGTGGAAACCCAACTGAAGCCAAAGAAGGAAGACAAAGGGAAAGTAAAATGCCCTGAAGTCACGAATTCACTCTCTCGACTAGCCTAAAAGAAGATGAACACAGATTCGGGCCACCTTATAGGCCGTCGACGGATCCTAGAGGATTACTGAACTGTCTAATTTGGAGTGGATGGGGACCCTGCTCAGTATGTAGGACTCCCTATTACAGCGACCTCCTCAGTTGCAAGGTAAAATTCAAAACTAGGAAGACCGTTAGAGCTATTGTGGACTGTGCGGCCCCTGCGCCGATTGTTTTCTTGGCAGACTGGGTAAGAAGTTGAAGATGAGGTCACAAGCAAGACCTGTGATGATCAAGATTCTTGAGAATCCTTCGTTTTCGTTTTCGTTTTCGTTTTCGCTTTCGTTTTCATTTTCTAGCATCCCAGTTCCCGATTCTGTTTCCTCCGCTTGGGATTATGTATCTTCTATTAGCATTCCGGGAAAATCTGACAAGGCATTCGTTGATTTTATTTCGCCTTCTGTTCTGGACTCTCACTATCCAAGTCTGTTCTGAACTCCCGCCAAATGGATTAAGGAATTTGTTTTCGATTTCGACGCTGAAGTTATGGATATCAGCGGATGCATCATTAATTGTGTCCGAGTCAATAGCATTCCGGAAAAGTCTGATAAGTCTCTATTGACTTTATTTCATCTTTTGTTCTGAACTCTCATCAAGGAAGTAAGAAATTTGTCTTTGAGTTTGAGCCAAAGCTATGGATATCAGCCCATGCATCATTGCATGTTAGATGCACTCGTGTTGAGTTGCTTTCGGTTCTTCTTGATGATACCCTTGAAGAGAGTTGCATTTCGTTGATTGATACACGCGAGCATTAGTACTCACGATACGTTAATGTTTTTTCTGAGGAACAGGTATGCCGCTTACTTACTTACTAAAGCTGGGATCATGCAATCCCTTTTGAGAATTTATATGCAAAGCCTCCCTATGGTTCAGTATACCTGGGAAGAAGATGAGGCTCTTTCGAGGTATATCATTGAACACCTACCAGCAGGGAAGATATGAAGGTCAAGGTCAAAAGTAGCTTCATTGACTTTTTTTTTAGAAGAAAGATGGGTCCCTCCAACTGTGCATTAATTATAAGGGCACTAAACGAACTGACTACTCCGAACAAACATCCTTTGCCCTTAACGTCAAAACTCCTCAAAGAAGACCTAAAGCAGTAAATGGGTTACTAAACTCGATCTCAAGAATGGCTACAACCCCATGCGGATTAAGTCAGGCGACAAACGGCAGCTATCAAATATAGCCAATGGCTTATTTGAAGTACCTAGTCATACCTCTTGGACTCATCACACCTGCTTCCTTTAAAGAGATGATAGATGAGATCCCCACTTGTATCGGTAGAGTTGTTTCGTACTTGGACTCTTAATCTATGAAGGCAAGTCTGAATGAGACCATAAAAGGAGAGTGAAAAAGTGCTTGCCAAGATTGAGCAAACATGGCCCGCGGTGCGAGTTCCATGTACACGAAACCATGTTCCTTGGTCATTTTATTGATAGCCTCGGGATTAAGATGCACCTGTCCAAACTCTCTACTATTCGCGACTGGCCACAGCCGATGAAGAAGGTGCGAGCCTCCTAAGCTTTGCAAACTACTGCCACCAATTCATCCTCAACTACTACTGCAGATTTAATTTACTTCGCTACAACCCGACCGCTTACAAGCCTTGACCGGAGATATATCCTTTATTTAGGGGGGTAGAGCAGCAAGCTGCTTTTACGGAACTCCAAGACAAGTTCATCAGTGCCGCCATACTGCGACAGTTTGATCGATTCCTGCTGACGATTATGAAACCGACTACTCAGATCAGGTACTCGCTGGTGTCTTGAGCTTAAGAATGACGTTACCAACCTTCATCCCTGTAACTACCACTCCCGAATACTGACTCCTGCAAATGAAACTGCTCTATCTACGATAATGAACTCTTAGCAATCCTTGATTGTACAAATAGAGGATAGAGCTATTGGGAACTAAGTTCACCATCTTCACTAACTACCATGCACTTCACCAAACAATGCCTCAACAATCAGCAAGCTAACTGCAGCCAAGTTTCCGAATTTGATTATGTCAGCCTAACGGCAAAGCGAACGCTCCATCTCGGACTGGTGAAGTGCAAGACGTGTAGACTGATATCCCTGTAGTCAACGGTGATGAATGGGTGAGGAATGATGATGGGCTAGGTACTTGAACAGTATTGACTACCAGTCATTACGACAATGACAATGCCATGACAGTAACGTGGCTTGACACTGGGGTATGTATCGGACTCCTCTCTCGGAACTTCTACTAGGATGGCTAAAAAGACTTATGCCAACACCTACTAGTAGGAAGCCTTGAGGAGATAGCTATGGACTTTGTTGGAGAACTACCAAGGGCTTTAACGCTATTTTAGTTGTTACAAACCAGTTCACTGAAATGCAGCACTGCACTATACACCAGTAAAAAACACTTTGACAACTCGAGACATCGCCAACGCCTTCAATGACGTCCTCAAGCAATTTGGTCTACCCGCCACATCATCTCTGAATATGGACCACAATTCGCCTCAGCCCTTCGAAAAGACATTATAGAACTCCAACTCTGTACTGCTTACCACCCTAGACCAACAGAGTCTCTGACGCGCAATGTTTGGTATTGCAGAGAGTGTGTAATATAGACTCTCAAAGAGTATCTCCACATCGTCTATGACCGAACTATGGTAGAGATAACGAGACTTGGGAAACGGTTGAGAATCTTTGTAGATCATTGGAATCTGTCAGAGAGTTCCATGATCCATATCTGAGGAAGCCTTCGGGACTCTACGGTCCAATAAAGCATTGATGGCTCATAAGACAGAGCATCTCGCACAATTGGAAATTCTGTGCGGCCATGCTACTCAGATAGTTTGTTGACGTGAGTACTTTTCCTTACGAAGACTTTTCCTCCTGGGTTTGTCTTCGGGAAGGTTTTTAACGGCTCACTGATGATGAGTGAAAGACACACCAGTCTCACCATCGCCACGGGCAACTGCGGTGCTCGTGTGTTACCTCGCGTATAAGGTACGCGATAGCCAAAGTATGAGACCCACAATCCCAATTAGTTCGGTTTTCTGTTGGTGATTGTTACTCGACGAGTACCCTAAACGGGGGGGTAATATTACGGCTAAGGTGGAAACTTGCCTACCACGTGGCAAGGGGCAAGGGTTTCCACTACTAATTAGCTGCCACGGCTAAAGGTGAAGACTTACCCAAGGGGAAAACGCTGACCTGCATCGAACATAAGACCAATGCTGATTGACTGGACTGATCACCCGTTAGGCTTGGCTGTTGATTCTCGCATCGTTTAGATAG
>WHUZ01000259.1:0-17569 GCA_015179045.1 Kalaharituber pfeilii
TACTATGACTGTTAGAACCGATGAGTAATTTGGCTACCTCTGGCCAAATTTGCTTACAATTCTACTACTACTTCAACCATAGTTACAGCCCTTTTGCTCTTATATAGATTCGATCCTAAAGCTATTCACCTCTCAGATGACAATACCTATACCTCTCCAGCAGCTAAAGACTGGCTTAATAGGATGACAACTATTCATAACCATTTGCTACCTAAAGAAGATAAACAATAAATAGTTGAACCTATTCCTTGATAAAAGCAAGGATATTTCAAGTAAGAGACAAGATTTTTATTGATTGAAATAACTTAAAGGTTACTTCAGAAAATAATCAAACCTTGACTAATAAAATACATTAGTCTCTACTCTATCTCAAAAGTTGTCAATAATTATATATATGAGGTAGCCTTGCCGCAAAGCATGCATGTTACGGCTAAGATGGAAACTTGCCTACCACTGTGGCAAGGGGCAAGGGTTCCACTACTAATTAGCTGCCACGGCTAAAGGTGAAGACTTACCCACCAAGGGGAAAACACTGACCCTGCAATCGAACATAAGACCAATGCTGATTGACCAGACTGATCACCCGTTAGGCTTGGCTGTTGATTCTCGCATCGTTTAGATAGGGCAGTACTACGGAAGGGTGTGTCATCCGGAATGCAGCTTGATGCATACACTCGAGTTACAGAAGCTTTATTAATATACGCACATACATTAGTACATTCGTTATCTTTGTCCCGTACTATTTTTGCATGTTTTCGTTACGTGTGCCTATTACCACCGGTATTGGCATTAATAAGGAATCGCCGCATTGTCAGCCAATTATTCTTTTGTTGACTCCTCATGTATGGTTGCGCTGAAGTCTATATAAGTGCCGGCTGGTGATAGCATGGTTAGAAGAATCAAGACACAAGTGGTGTTCTAAGTCCTCTATAACTCTGAACCTATCATTCCATCATTACGCCCGTGAATCGCTCCACTCCACTGCGTGCCCCCCACCGAGTAGCTGCTCTTCCGGTCCGCCGTATACACCTCCGTAGCCATTCCGACCCACCGTATTCACACTTCCGGGACGACGCCGGCACCGCCGTTTTCCCCACCGTAGCCATAACATCCGGTCCCTTCCAGCACCCACCAGAGCCGAGCACCTCACGCCCGTAACATTACACCGCTCCTCTTTCACCTACCACCCCGCCTGCACAATATCGGCACCGGAAGGCTTATCCGCTGCCTCCTCTTCCTCGAGGACCTCTCCCCGGAGATGTTGCCAACCTCCGTAATGAGTAAGCATCTCAAGGTAATGTATCCACCCCTTTCTTTCAGAGCCAGCAAGAACTGCAAAACACGATAACCCACGTTACCGAGCTACCGGCAAATATGCGTGATCAAGTATTGCAGCAGCTAGTATTCCAGCCAGCACCGACTCCGCAACGATGACAGCCAGCGCACCCTCCTTGACCTACCCAGGTCCGAAAGGTTCTTCTCCGAAGCATTCCCTCTGCCGGGTACTGATGGTGCGGTTTCCTCCGCAACCTGCAATTTTCCCTGACCCGAGTCGGCAAATCGCATGGCGCACTAAAACCTGATCCCGGAGGACCTCCTCCGCCGGGTATTGATGGTGCGGGTACTCCTCCTCCTCCTCTGTCAGTTATTGCCGTGGGGCCTTCCTCCTTCTTGTTATGTCTCCTCACGGCTCCCGCCGAGCCCGAGATTCGATCCTCCTCGTTACCCCCATGAGTCAGTTGATGCCGAGGGGCCTTTCTCGCCTCCTACCGCCTCCTGCGAAAATTCCCCACTCCAGAAAAGTTTGATGGGGATGAAAAAAGAGCTTGACAATTTTCTTCCTGGTTCCAACGATGGATCAGGAGTTCGTGAATCACTGCCGACGAGAAAACCTCTCTGCTTGGAGGGCCCTGTCCTCACCTTTTCTGTCGGAACCTCCTCAGCGTTATATGCCACAGCTCTCACCCTACTGCGTATGACCTTCTAGACTCCTCAGCCATTGCTGAGGCTGCTCGAAACATTCGGACGCAAAGCAGTAGAGTAGGAGCGCAGGATTTTCTTAATTGAGATCGATGAGTTCAACGAACGTGGCAAAGACCCCCGACCCTGTCCTCATTTCCGACGTCTCCGCCAGCATTCGGAAGATGTCCGGAACTTTCTAGCGGGTCATCTTTGAGTATCAAAGCCATTGGAACCAATGGAAGTTTCCATTGCCGACCCTGGAAAGCCTGGGAATAAGCGCTTCACTCCCTCCACCACCATGACAAACATCACCTCCGTCAGCAGCAGCTCTACGATACAGCCACCTCCACCTCCGAAGAACAAGAAGAGCGATGACATACCTGAAGAACTGATCAGAAGAAAGGCAACGATGCATCAGGTACAAGATCGACGTCATGCTGCAAAAAGAAGTGGTAGAAAACCCAACCGAAGCCAAAGAAGGAAGACAAAGGGGAAGTAAAAACGCCCTGGAGTCACGAAATCCACTCTCTCGACTAGCCAAAAGAAGACGAAGACAGATTCTGGCCACCTCATAGGCGTCGACGGATCCAAGAGGATCACTGAACTGTCTGACTTGGAGTGGATGGGGACCCTGCTCAGCGTGTAGGACTCCCCGTCATAGCGACCTCCTCAGTTGCGAGGTAAAATTCAAAACTGGGAAGACCGTTAGGGCTATTGTGGACCGTGCGGCCCCTGCGCCGATTGTTTCCTTGGCAGACTGGGTAAGGAGTTGAAGATGAGGTCACGAAGTAAGACCTCGATGATCAATGATTCTTGTGAATCCTTCGTTTTCGTTTTCATTTTCGTTTTTCGTTTTCTGGCGTCCCGGTTCCCGATTCTGTTTCCTCCGCTTTGGATTATGTGCCTTCTATTGGCATTCCGGGAAAATCTGATAAGGCATTCGTTGATTTTATTTCGCCTTCTGTTCTGAACTGCCGCCAGACGATTTAAGGAATTTGTTTTCGATTTCGACGCCGACGTTATGGATATCTGCGGATGCATCATTGTGTCTAAGTCAACGGCGTTCTGAAGCATAGCATGTTTGATGCACTCGCGTTGATGTGCTTTCGGTTTTTTCTGATGATACCCTTGAAGAGGGTGATATTTCGTTGATTGAATCATGCGAGCACTAGTACTCGCGACACGTTAATGTTTTTTCTGAGGAACAGGTATGCCGCTTACCTCTCACCAAAGCTGGGATCATGAAATCCCTTTCGAGAATCCAAATGCGAAGCCTCCCCATAGTCCAGTGTACCTGGGAAGAAGATGAGGCTCTTTAGAGGTATATCGTCGAACACCTACCAGCAGGGAAGATACGAAGGTCAAGGTCAAAAGCAGCTTCACCGATTTTTTTCGGAAGATAGATGGGTCCCTCCGACCGTGCGTTGATTATAAGGGCACTAAAGCAAACTCACCACTCCGAACAAACACCCTTTGCCCTTAACGTCGGAACTCCTCAAAAAGACCCAAAGCGGTAAATGGGTTACCAAACTCGATCTCAAGAACGGCTACAACCCCATGCGGATTAAGTCAGGCGACGAACGGTAGCTGTCAAACACAGCCAACGGCTTATTCGAAGTACCCAGTCATACCTCTTGGACTCATCAACATACCTGCTTCCTTCGAAGAAATGATGGATGAGATCCTCACTTGCATCGAGTAGAGTTGTTTGGTACCTGGACTCTTAATCTATGAAGGCAAGTCCGAACGAGACCATAAAAGGATAGTGGAAAAGTGCTTGCCAAGATTGAGCAAACATGGGCTCGCGGTGCGAGTTCCATGTGCACGAAACCATGTTCCTTGGTCATTTTATTGATGGCCTCGAGATTAAGATGCACCCGTCCAAACTCTCTACCATTCGCGACTGGCCACAGCCGATTAAAGAAGGTGCAAGCCTTTCTAGGCTTTGCAAACTACTGCCGCCGATTCGTCCTCAACTACTACCGCCGACTTAATTTACTCCGCTACAACCCGACCGCTTACAAGCCTTGACCGGAGACATACCCTTTATTTAGGGGGGCAGAGCAGCAAGCTGCTTTTACGGAACTCCAAGACAAGTTCATCAGTGCCCCCATACTGCGACAGTTCGATCGATCCCTGCCACGATTATGAAACCGACTGCTCAGACCAGGCACTCGCTGGCGTCTTGAGCTTAAGAATGACGTTACCACCCTTCACCCTGCGAGTACCACTCCCGAATACTGACCCCTGCCGAACGAAACTACCTCTATCCACGATAACGAACTCTTGGCAATCCTTGATTGTACAAATAGAGGATAGAGCTATTGGGAATTAAGTTCACCGTCTTCACTAACCACCACGCACTTCACCACCAAACAACGCCTCAACAACCAGCAAGCCAACTGGAGCCAGAAACTCTCCGAATTCGATTACGTCAGCCTAACGGCAAAGCGGACGCTCCATCTCGGACTGGTGAAGTGGAAGACGTGTGGACTGATATCCCTGGGGTCAACGGTGACGAATGGGTGAGGAACGATGACGGGCTAGGTACCCGAACCATATTCGAAGTGATAAGTGATGATGCCACGACAGTAACGTGGCTCGACACTGGGGTGTGCATCGGACTCCTCTCTCGGAACTTCTACTGGGACGGCTGAGAGTAGCCGATTATGTCGCCGGTTGTGCAGCCTGCTTGAAGGCCAAAGCCGACCGACATCCGAGGCAAACTAGACTTATGCCAACGCCTACTAGTAGGAAGCCTTGGAGGAGATAGCTATGGACTTTGTTGGAGAACTACCAAGGGCTTTAACGCTATTTCAGTTGTCACAAACCGGTTCACCGAAATGCAGCGCTGCACTATACACCGGTAAAAAACACTTGGACAACTCGAGACGTCGCCAACGCCTTCAATGACGTCCTCAGGCAATTTGGTCTACCCCGCCACATCACCTCTGAACGTGGACCACAATTCGCCTCAGCCCTTCGAAAAGACATTACAGAACTCCAACTCTGTACCACTTACCACCCCCAGACCGACAGAGTCTCTGACGCGCAACGTCTGGTATTGCAGAGAGTGTGTAATACAGACTCCCAAATAGTATCTCCACATCTTCCATGACCGAACTATGGCAGAGATGACGAGACTTGGGAAACGGTTGAGAATCTTCGTAGATCGTTGGAATCTGTCAGAGAGTTCCACGATCAACATCCGAGGAAGCCTTCGGGACCCTACGGTCCAATAAAGCATTGATGGCTCATGGGACAGAGCATATCGCACAAATGGGAATTCTGTGCTGCCATGCTACTCGGATGGTTCGTTGACGTGAGTACCTTTTCCTTACGAAGACTTTTTCCCACTGGGTTTTGTCTTCGGGAAGGTTTTTAACGGCTCACTGATGATGAGTGAAAGACACACCAGTCTCACCATCGGCCACGGGCAACTGCGGTTCAGCTCGTGTGTTACCTCGCGTATAAGGTACGCCGATAGCCAAAGTATGAGACCCACAATCCCAATTAGTTCGGTTTTCTGTTGGTGATTGTTACTCGGGACGAGTACCCTAAACGGGGGGGTAATGTTACGGCTAAGGTGGAAACTTGCCTACCACTGTGGCAAGGGGCAAGGGTTCCACTACTAATTAGCTGCCACGGCTAAAGGTGAAGACTTACCCGCCAAGGGGAAAACGCTGACCCTGCAATCGAACATAAGACCAATGCTGATTGACCGGACTGATCACCCGTTAGGCTTGGCTGTTGATTCTCGCATCGTTTAGATAGGGCAGTACTACGGAAGGGTGTGTCATCCGGAATGCAGCTTGATGCATACACTCGAGTTACGGAAGCTTTATTTATATACGCACATGCATTAGTACATTCGTTATCTTTGTCCCGTACTATTTTTGCATGTTTTCGTTACGTATGCCTATTACCACGGTATTGGCATTGATAAGGAATCGCCGCGGGCCAGCCAATTATTCATTTGTTGACTACTCATGTATGGCTGCGCTGAAGTCTATATAAGCGCCGGCTGGCGATAGCATAGTTAGAAGAATCAAGACACAAGCGGTGTCCTAAGTTTCTCTATAACTCTGAACCTATCGTTCCCTCATACGCCCGTGAATCGCTCCGCTCCGCTGCGTGCTCCCCGCCGAGTAGCTGCCCTTCCGGTCCGCCGTATACACCTCCGTAGCCATTCCGACCCGCCGTATTCACACTTCCGGGACGACGCCGGCACCGCCGTTTCCCCACCGTAGCCGTAACATCCGGTCCCTTCCAGCGCCCACCGGAGCCGAGCACCTCACGCCCGTAACACTTTCCAGTACGGGCTTGTTGTTCGGTGGGGTGGTCTTTATCTGTGCTAACTGCTTTTGATTGTCCGGGTTTTTGAATCTCTGTAATCCAAGTTTTCCGACAAAAATACTCAACAGCTTTATGGCCATCTGTTGGTACAGGTTCGACTTCTTCAACTGATGCTTTGAAAATGTCTCCTTCTTCAGGTATTAGTGCTGGTTTGTCAAACAACCTCTTCCTTGATGATTTCTGGTTGTCTTTGGCTTTGTCTGAAGGTCTTCGAGTTCTACTACTTTCCCTACTCCCATGAAGTTTGGTCCATTCCGCAGGTGTCTTGTGGTAGCACTTTTTCGTAGGTGGTGCTAATAGTACCGTATAGTATTGTTTGACCTGTTGAGGAGTTTTTTCTGGAGTTATGGGTCGTTTACTTTTGGTTTCGAGTTAGAGTTTCAACTGGATTTCTGATTCAGATTCGGGTCCAGGTTCAGATTCGGTTTCAGATTCGGACTCGGTTTCGGGTTCAACAATTGACACTAGGTTTTTTGCTAATTTTTCTGCCCCCCTCAAGTCTAAGACTCGATATATTCCATGTGTCTCAGTATACCCTATTATCCTTCATTCCCATGATCTTGCCCCTAATTTTCCTGTATGATTGTAGTCATAACAGGTGACCCTTTCTCCAAACGGTCTCAAGAACTTCCTTTCTTCTACAGGGTTTTTCTTAAGTAGTACTTCTATGGGTGTTTTTCCATTTAGTGCCTTATGGGGGATCCGGTTTTTTGTATATGAGCTCCAGCTGCTGGCTTTATCCCATTTACCTTCTAGAATAGCTAGTGATGTCACCAGTATTGCGGTTCTGCTCATTGTCATGATGGTTCGGTTTGCTCGTTTGGCTATAGCATTTGTCTTGCTATGTACTAGCACTATCTCTTTTAGCTTTGTTCCTCGTTTTCGTAGCTTGCTTTTGAGATCCTTATTTCTGAATTCTCCTCCTCAATCTGCTTGTATCTCTGCTATCTTCCATCCTTCTCCTGATACTGCTGCTTCCAATGCTTCGATAATTTCCATTAATGCAGTTTTTGTATCAGATTTTTGTCGGAGTGGTTTAGTGACTATATATCGGCTATAGTCATCTGTGCTACTAGGAGGTATTCATATTGTTTTCCTGGTATTACTGGTTTGACTGGTCCTATAAGGTCCGCATATAGTTGTTCCAGTGGTCTGCTCATTCGGATTATTATTCCGCCTTTCTTTTTTCCTTGATCTTTGGCAGGTGGCTTTGTTGCTTTGCTTTCTCTATATGCTTCACACCTAGGGGGTTTTTGGAACTTAGGGCATTGTAGGAGATTTTTGGAGGGTATTGTAAGAGATGTGTCCATACCTTTCATGTAGTTCCTTTGCTAATTCCACATTTGATGCTCGGATTTTTGCTACTTCCTCTGGTCTTATCCACATAGCCTCTCTATTGTTTTTAATCATATTAAATATGATTTTCTTCCCCTTTTTTAATACAGCTCTTTCTCCCTTATGTATGACTACATGGTCTCCTTTTATTCTCTGACCGCTCACAAGATTAGAGTATGCTGGGTCATATAATGCATCGTGGAGGAGGTGGGTGATTCCATTATGCTCAAAAACCAAAGTCCCTTGTTTCTTGCATATAGAGAGAGTATTGTCGTGGGCTCGTACTTCGAGATGTGTATCCTTTATGTCTCTTAGTCGCCATAATTCGTTAGTCGTATGGTGGGATGTGCCAGTATCGTATTCGTAGTAATTTGTCTTAGTGGCTGGATCTGCCATCTTGACTCTGATTGCCCCAATGTGCACTCCCTCGCTATCCGACTCCTCCTCTTTGACCTCGGCTTTAGCTGCCTTTTTCTCCTCTTTCGCCTTTCCCCAACATTCTGATTCCTCATGGCCGAGTCCTTTCTTCCCGTGTTTTTTGCACCATTCATAGATTTTCTTCTTTCTCTTCCCTTCATTTCTCTTAAGTACAATCGGGTCATCCTTGGAATTTCCAGTCTAGTTCTTTTTCGATGCCTTTTGCTTTGTAGTGATATATTCCCTGAGCTTCCTTGTCATATCGTCATATGCGTGATCTTTTGCCCTGATATTTTCGATAGTATTGCTGTAAAAGCTAGGGAATGATCGGAGGAGAAATTCTGTTTTGGCCTTATCTGACTCGGAAAATGCCTTAAGCCCCTTCCGAAATCCATCATCACTGCTCAGGTCAGCTCTAGACATGATCCCAGTAAAGGAGTTCCATATGTGCTCACATTCCGTAATATGTTCTTCGACACTGGTTTTTCTGTCATCATAGAAAATGTCAAGGCTACTTAGAAGGGAGTAGAATTCAGTTGATGTTTTTCCTTGGAACGCCTTTTTTAGTTCTTCGTGGACCTTTTTTGCAGTAGTGAGACTCCCTATCCTTGCTCTAACATGGTCTTTACAATTTTTCTTTATGGTTAGAATAGCTATAGTATTAGCATCTTTCCATACTCGGGCTGCTTTTTTATCTGCTTTTCCTGATAATGATGATGTGGTCCCTTTAGTTTTGATAGATTCTAGACCAGTTGGTTGAGCGTAGTCTCCAGTTACTACATCCCATACCCTGTATTCTTCGTTAACTGGAATTAAATCTAAATAATTTTTTATAGAGATAATCTACTCAGAGTAGGTAGAAGAGCCAGATAACTTGACATCTAGCGTTGGGACTTTTCGGCTGATGGTAGTTTCGGACATCTTTGGTAGATTCGATGGAGGTGGAGATGGTTGAGTAGTCTCGTCGGTCGGGGTGTCAACAGGTTCGATAGTTATTGTATTGACTGGGAAGCTTCGAGAGAGGATATCTGTGATTTGTTGTTCAGGAGCAGTTCGATCGATGGGGAGTGGTCGTGGTGTGTTTTCTTCTGGTACTTGATTAGATCTGGACATCAACTGGTTTTAGGTTTCGTGTGTTGCCACTTTAGTTTATATAGTTCGGTGGTAAGGGCCCTATCATGTTGGCCACTTGGGTTTTTCCCTTTTATTTTTGCTTTTGATCACTCTGCTTGTCTTTGGATAAATTTTGTCCTTGACTAGCTTGTAATCGGAGGTCTACAGGGTTCCTTAGATATGATCCGAGTTGTAGTATCGAATGGTATGTTTATTTTGAGTCTGCGGGGTTCCTCAGTGTGACTGAGTTGCAGTGTTGATTTTTGGCGCAGTTAGTGATCCTTTGGTGTTTTGCTACCCGGCTTCAACGGTACGTCGGGCTCATAACCTTTAAGAATTATGAGGCTATGTGTGGAGGAATGGTTGCGTTTGCGTGATAAATCAACAGGTAAAATTCAGCGTATATGAAAGCTTGCTAAGTACACGATTTCTAGCTCTGCTCTGGCGAAAACAATAAACACATAGGAAATTCGTCTCTTATATCCTGCTTCTTTTACTATAAACTGGCCGTTTTGGGACCCTTATTTCTTCTCTATCCATAAAGGGGCCGTTTCGGGCTTAGACCATAATAATCCCTACAGCGAGAGTACAACGTGATTCCTACAGTCAGAAACAGGCCTATCGTATATGTGCAATGGGCTTGCGCATGTAAAGCACGTTGCAAATACCCTCACAGGAGTACATGCATGTTAAAATACTTCAGAAGTAGGTTATCCAGGAGCTAAGTCATACATGAACTGAGTCTAGGTTATTCGGAAGCTAAGTCATATGTGAACTGAGTCATTCCCATCCCAGAGTTTGCTAGCTCAGGCTTCGCTTTCTCCTCTTTCATCTCCTTACTCCTTCGAAACACACCTTGCAAACACACAAACACGCAAACACGCAAACACGCAGCATCTCTCCTTCACAGCAACCCCCCTTCGCAGCAACTGCCTTCCCCTCCTAGCTCTCGGCAGCTCCTCAGGTACACTCCGCGATACCCCCCTCAAAGTCTCCCCCCCGCAGCAAGAGCATCTCACTCAAACTTTTTTACAGAACTCCTTGCTCGTCACGCACGAAATTGACACGCACTGAGTTCACGTGCTAAACTCACGCGCCGCCTAGCTCACACGCCGCCGAACTCATACGCCGCAGAAGAACTCATACGTCGCAGAACTCGCGCTGATTTTACGTGTGCTGAATTCCTGAGGTGTACTTATGCCTAACTCACCTACTGGACTCTCCAGCCAACTTGCCAGCCTAATACCTTCACATTGTCACTGCCTTGTTGCTTTTTCACTTCTTCTTTTACTTTTTGCTAGACTATTCACTGTGTAAAACATTCTATGCGTAGTGCCTGAATTTTTACAAAGTTAGTACCTTAATTATTTGTGCATAACGCATCATAATTTTCGTGGAAGATGTCGGAAGCAGAAGGAAAAAGGAGATTTGAGAGAGTTCGAGAGGTGAATGCTGAGGTGGAGGCAACAATGCCCATTAGGAAGTCCAGGGAGTATGCTGAAGTCTTCCATAAGCATATCCGAAGCTTGGTGAATTTGTTTAATAAGCTTCCGATTACCTCAACTGTGGTTTCTTTTCAAGACTTAATAGTTGATCAAGACAAAAAAATTTAGCACTCTGATGTCGAGTATGATCAACTCTTTGAACAGGCTAGATTAATGGAACAGAGTGGAAGATGGATATCTTCGGAAGGTAGTAAATTACTGGTTAGGAACTGGAGGTCATGTGACAACATCACCTTCATTCAGGAAGATCAATAGTGGATGCTCCACAAATTCCAGGAGGGAATCGAATTCATGAAGAAGAGGGATAAAAGGGAAGGGGAAAGACTGGTAAAGGCTACCGAGAGACCGAACAGGGTTATCACAATTGAAGAAATTCAGGACAGAACAGTAGCAACACAGGACATTATTGACTTTATTGAGAAAAGCGAGGGAATGGACCCTTTTCCCCTGGAAGACCAGATAGAGGATTTGATCATAGTGGCACAGTACCAGGTAAACAACACGCACAATGATGGGGAATATATCATCTGCACCCCAGGGGAGGATGACACATACAGCAACAGTTCAATCAGGACAGTAACTGTAGCACCCAGAACGGTGACTCTAGATCAAGGCGGACCCATCAGTCCGTAATTGGATTACTCTCCACGTCCTCCTACTTTCACTCCGGCCACCCTCCTCGTCCCCCTACTCCTACTCCTCGTTTTATTTTATTTGCTATTACATATATATACTAATTTTAAAAATATAGTATCCTATTGGAAAATCGGTAGATATTCAAATGCAAAAAGATACTCTTACAGCCATTTATTCCTTGCAAGAGGAATATTCACCACCTCCTCCAGGGACAGATAATTGCCGTCACTCTAAAGTGGCTTCACTTTGTCAAAGGCACTCTACTTTTGGAGTATATCACTTAGCATATTGGATGCAGAAAGGACATACTTTTAACCCACCTACTTTGGTCAGGGATATTAGATCTGCTGGCTACAAGCAGCGAGCTGTAGGTGCTTTCTTTAATAATATTTCTCAATTTAAGTATTGGAATGCTTTTTTTTAGTTATTGATCCTGATTGTTATTTACGTTATTGATCCTGATTGTTATTTACGTTATTGGAGGCTTTTTTAGGAAGATTGTTCTAATAATGTACCATGTTCTTTACTGAATACTTCTCATCGTGCCTGTTTTTATGGACTTGCTTTATTTCGAAATACTCAAGTCGAAGCTCAGAAAGACTATAATAATACTCCTGATGCTTGGGTGGCTATGTGTTATTGGGGAAACTTTACAAGAGGAGAGTTAGTTTTGCCTGATTTAGGGATAAAGTTAAAGTTTCAGCAAGGAGATGTTATTTTTTTTCGTTCTCGTTTACTTGAGCATTTTGTTGGAGACTTTGATGGTGCCCATTCCAGTATTGTTTTTGTTTCATATGAGAAGATTTTAAATAAAACTTGGCTTTAAACTAGATTAATCTTCTAGATCATACTTTCTATATTTCGATCCATATTATATGCCTATAATTATAACCAGCAGCTGGTTGCTGACTCTAAGGGTAAGCCAAGCTAATAATCATTGGTCAAACTCTCAGGGCAAGTCAGTTACTGATCGTTCATCAAACTCTGAGAGTAAGATAGTTTTTCGTAGGAAAGAAAAATATTTGAATTTGGTTTAATCGTTTTTTTCCTTTAAGACAGTTGTTTATTCATAGTAAAATTGCACACTTGCCTCTACTACTTATTAAACTCTTATATTTGTTTCTTCAGTATCTGTAACGGACCAGCCTCACTGGGCCATTAGCCAGCGCTAAGTCGCAGATGAAGTCAGGCGGGCCACACAGTGCTCACAAGTTTAAGCAGAATGATGCTTGTAGAGGAAAGAGTATGGTCAGGAGAGTATATGTTTTATTGCTTGTTACTTGTTCAATCTTCTTTTTACTTGTTGCTAGACTATTCACTTCTGTGCGTAGTACCTGAACATTCACATTGTTAGCACCTTAATGATTTGTGCGCAGTACCTAATAGTTCTGGTAGAATATGTCTAAGGCAAAAGGAAAAGAGAGGTTTGAGAGAGTTCAAGCAGTAAATACTGAGATTTTTTTTTTTGTTTTTTTTTTTTTTTAATATAATTTCTCGCTTGCTGTAAAGAATGGGTCAGGGCCGGGGTCGAGATACAGGGTAGGCAGCGCGTGCCAGGGAGGTAGCGCGTGCCAGGGAGGCAGTGGAGTTCACGGCGGGTAGAGACAGTAGGCGCTATATGATGTAGAGAGATGTATGCAGAATTACGTACAGCCTGAGTGTGGATACAAGTTGTTACGTAAGGAGCAGAGAGGGATGTGAGGATGAGCCTCCTTTATGGAGAGCCCAGGAATCTTGGCAGAAGAACCTTCTAGATACAAGAGAATCAAACGAGCCCAGAAACTTGGCAGAAGAACAAACTAGCACGGGAGAAACTTCGAGCTAATGCAGGAGAACATTCTGGACGAATCATGGATACAAGAGAATATGCAGGAACATACGAGCAGCGACCGAGATACAAGCGGCTGCTGTGCGTAAGGACTCGGGGCGGGCGGCGAGGGTCGGAGCTTTCAGGCACTGCCGCTACGTAGCGGCTCGGCAGGAGTTCGGGCTGTGGCAGGGAATATGTAGGAACATACGGGCAGCGACCGGGATGTAAGCGGCTGCTGTGCGTAAGGACTCAGGGCGGGCGGTGAGGGTCGGAGCTTTCAGGTACTGCCGCTACGCGGCGGCTCGGCAGGAGTTTGGGCTGTGGCAGGGAATATGTAGGAACATACGGGCAGCGACCGGGATGCAAGCGGCTGCTGTGCGTAAGGACTCAGGGTGGGCGGCGAGGGTCGGAGCTTTCAGGTACTGCCGCTACGCGGCGGCTCGGCAGGAGTTCGGGCTGTAGCAGGGTCTCGGGGCTTCGGGTCTCGCGTGTCACGTGCGGGAGGAGTATTTCGGCCGTGGTGGAGGTTGGTTCGTTACAGTAGCCTCTCTTCTAAAGGGAGAGCTCCAGCGAACTTCAGGGTCAAGGTACTGCGGTATTAGGTCTTCGTATGTGCTACTCGTCTCGGTGGGGGTCGTGGTCGAGGTTTTGCAGGGTAGGAGTCGTGGAAACGTTGGACCAACAAGGGGGCGTTAGCACACAACTCTGCAGGTTCCCAGGTGGGGTGGTCGTAACCAGTCCAGTGAACGAGGTATTCCAGCTTATTGTACCTTCGGCGGGAGTCAAGGATTTCTTCAACTTCGTACTCCTCTTCGTCTTCGACAATGACAGGGGGTGGTGGTTCTTGGGTCTGGCCAGGGAGGGGGTCGGTAGCGACAGGTTCAAGCAGGGAGGTGTGAAATACGGGATGGACCTTCATTGAGGGGGGGAGTTCGAGCCTAAACGCATGAGAGGAAATCTTCTCTTGGATCTTGAACCTTCCCAATCTCTTATAGTCAAGCTTTCCAGAGGGTCACATGGTACGCAGGTTTCATCGAAGTAACCAGACCTCATCACCGACGTCATACTTGGGTGCGGGCAGGCGATGCCGGTCAGAGTTTTCAGCCTGTACAGCTTATGCCCACTTGATTTCAGTTCGCAGGTACTCCTCGAGGGCCTGTAGGCAGTCAGCATACTCCTGAAGGACCGGAAGGCTGGGTAACTTGGTGTTGGGCTTGGGGAGCAGGGTGTAGCGCGGATGGTAGCCATAATTGGCGAAGAAGGGGGTTACTCCTGTGGTTGAGGATAGGGTATTGTTGTATGCGAATTCGGCCAAGGTGAGAAGGTCAGCCCAGTTGTCCTGTTGGTAGTTGCAGTATCCCCGCAGGTACTGTTCCAGGATCGCGTTGACTCGCTCGGTTTGTCCATCGGTCTGGGGGTGGAAGCTGGTTGAGAGTTTCTGTTGGATTCCGAGAAGTTCGCAGAGGGTTCTGGAGAATTCGGAGGTGAACTGGGTACCTCTATCGGAGACAATGGATTCTGGCAAGCCATGTAATCTGAACACGTGATCAAAAAAGAGCTGGGCGGTATCCTTGGAGTTGGCATCGGACCGGGTAGCGAGGTAATGCGCCATTTTCGTGAGGCGGTCCACCACAACTAAGATCGCATCCTTACCATTAGACTCAGGCAGTCCGGTGATGAAGTCCATGGACAGGGAATTCCACCTTCGTTGAGGTATTTCTAAGGGTTTCAGGAGTCCGTAGGGTGCATGGCGAACAGGTTTGATACGGGAGCAGGTATCACAGTTCCGGATGTAGCGGGCTATGGTTGTACGCATGCCAGGCCAGTAGTAGTTTCGGGACAAAATCTCATATGTCGAAGCTTGCCCTGGGTGTCCTGCTGCGGGGTGGTCGTGACAGGTACGAATAATCTTGGTTCGTAGTTCGAGGTTGTCAGGGATGTATACCAGTCCGTAGATGTATAAGACACCGTCCTTGAAGTCGCATTCTCCCAGAGGGACCTTAGGATGTCGTTTTTCTCCTTTTTCTAGTGCCTTCCGTATGTCCTGGGCGAAGGAGTCGGTTTGGGTCAGGGTCTGGATCACGGCTTCATGACTAATTACCATAGCGTTCAAGGAGAGGGAGGAGAATTTTTCGCCTGGGATGACTTCTTGTATTGGCCTAGCACGATTATCCCTTCCTTAGGGAGATCTCCAGATCGTCTTGTGAGTGCATCAGCCTTCCCATTCTTATCTCCGGGCCGGAAGGTAATCCTAAAGTCGTATTGGGCGAGCTCTCCTGCCCATCGGGCTTGGCGACGGTTTAACAGGGTCTTGGACTTAAACGTCTCTAGGTTATGGTGGTCGGTAATGATGGTGAATGGCTGCGGTAGTGCATGTAGGTATATGTGCCACTCGTTGACTGCTTGTACGATGGCCAATAGTTCCTTATCTCCAATTCCGTAGTTGCTCTCTGCTGGTGACATTTTCTTACTCATAAAGGCAACTGGGTGCAGTACCATTTTGCCGTTCTCGGGGAATTTTTGTGACAGGATTCCGGATGTGGTATGGTCGGAGGCATCGGTTTCCAGGATTGTTTCCAGTTCAGGTTCAAAGTGCCGTAATATGGGTGCGGAGGTGAAGGCTTCCTTCAGTTTCTCGAATACCTGGCTACATTCTTCATTCCACTTGAACTCGGTTCCTTTTCTCAGCAGGTTGAAGAAGGGTTGCAAATTGCTGAGTACTGGTGAATAAACCTTCGGTAGAAGTTCGCGAACCCTAGGAAGCATTGAAGGTCTTTGGTAGAGTTGGGTGTTTCCCATTCAGTGATGGCTGAAACCTTCGCGGGGTCCATTCTGATACCTTGTTCGGAGATGATAAATCCTAGAAAACACGTTTCTGTGACAGAGAATTCGCACTTTTCCGGTTTAACAAAGAGTCCGGCTTCCTGGAGTTTGGCTAGCACTTTCCGTACCTGGTTCCTATGCTCACTCTTGTTCTTGGAGTATATCAGGATGTCGTCAAGGTATACACAGCAAAAGACGTCGAGGTATTCCCTCAAGGTGTCATTCACGAATCGTTGACATGTTGCTGGGGCGTTGGTGAGTCCAAAGGGCATGACGAGAAATTCAAACAGTCCATACCGAGTCCGGAAAGCCGTTTTCCACTCATCGCCTTCCTTGATTCGAATGAGGTTGAAGGCAGAGCGGAGGTCTAGTCGAGTGAAGATTCGTGCTCCTCTGACCTGGTTCAGGGTCTCTTCAATTCTAGGCAATGGGTATCGATCCTTCTTGGTGATGTCGTTCAAGGCTCGGTAGTCAACGCAGAGGCGGAGTGATCCATCCTTCTTCTTGACAAATAAGATGGGTGAGGCGGCTGAGGAGGAGGACGGTCGAATAAAGGATTTGGCCAGGTTTTCGTCTAGCAGCGACGGACCTCCTGTAATTCTGAGTCTGACATAGAGTACATTCGTCCAAATGGTGGCTTAGTCCCCTCTTCTAGGGGTATCTCGTGGTCTACGTAACCGGTGGGGTGGAAGTATGTCCGCTTCCTTCTTGCTGAAGAGGGGTAGAAAGTCGTAGTATTCGGAGGGCACTAATTCATTGGCGGGTTTGTTGCTAGGTTCGACTACTGGAGCCGCGGCGATGATGCTAATCCGACTACCGGGTTGTGATGAGGCTATCTTAAAGGTGGCGCGGGATACCATGGTGATTCTGTATTGTGTTGTCTGGATAGGGGGTCTTTTGCCTGGTAGGTAAGCAGTGGGCTTGACAGTAACCGGAAGCCAATAGGATAGTGTTCTTTTCCCAATCGATGACGGGGTTATGCCGCCGTAGCCAGGTCCTGCCCAAGATCATGTTCCATCCTCCCAGCTTGGTTACCTTGGAAGGTGAGTTCTTCTTCGTGTTGGTCTATGGCTAGCTTCAGGATGCAGCTATGTGTGATATCTCCGGTGATAGAGGCTCGTCCATCTACCACCATTAGCTTCTCGGGTCTAGGTTTCAGGGTCATAGGCAGGTTCAGGGTTATAGCAAGGTCTCGGTCAATAAACTGGGAGGTAGCTCCCGAGTCTATCATACAGGTAGATTTGATAGAATCATTGACAACACAGGACAGAATCAAAGGGTCTTCTCCTCCTAGGTCTCCGGAAATAGAAATAGATGAAATGCAATGACGAAGCGATTCCTCTGTTCCTCCTTTTCCTAGCCTTCCTTGAGATTCCCAATTCCTTATTACCAGTTCCTTCCATCAGTACTTCCTCCAAAAGACAAAAACGATTAACAGAACACAAAGGAGAAGCAGAGCACAAGGCAGAGACAGAGCACGAAGCAGGAGCGGAGGCAGAAGCAGAAACAACGGCAGAGACAACGGCAGGAGCAGGGACAGGTTCAGGATAGATGGCACCAGGTAGCATCCTGGCACTCTTCAGACGGCCATCATGTGCTGAAGAGGGTACTA
>WHUZ01000260.1:0-17417 GCA_015179045.1 Kalaharituber pfeilii
ATATTTTCTAATCGAGTTAATGGACCATCTTGGTTGCACGTATGAGATATAGAATTGTAAAACACATTGAGCATGTTGAGCATGTTAAGCATGTTGAGTACGTTGAGTATGTATATGAAATGTAGGGTATACGGTATTGGGTACATTGAGTATATTGAGTACGTTGAGTGCGCATACGAAATATTGAACATATTGCATACACACGAGCATAGTGAGCATGTTAAGCATGTTGAGAATGTTAAGTGCTCATATGAGATGGAGGGCATATTAGGGACATGTTGAGTACGTATATATATAACACATGAGGTGTATAACATATTATTGGGCATGTTATATACGCTTATGAGATGTAGGCACATTGAGCATAGTAAGTATGTTGAGTATGCATATATAAGATGTAAGACATATTAGGCACATTAAGCATATTGAGCGCCACTGACAACAACCACCTCAGGACAAGCATTTGGAAGCGACTCCATAACTACAACGTTCCCCACTGAAATCTATATAGATTGAAAGCGCTTAGTGAGCCAAGTCCTTTGATCTAATTCTTATTCTCAAATACCCGATAGTATGAATTTCTCCCGTAGGGTAGCAGTCATAGCTTCCCATTAGTCGTGGCTGGGTGTGTGGAGGCTGTAAGGACAATGTGTGCAATTTATATGTATGATAGGTCCTTTTCAATATCGTGAGATATATGAATGTGAGCTGAATCTGACACTTACTATAGGCCCAATCGATGATATGAGAATGGCAGAATGAGGTCAATATCACAGGTATAGTGACTCATTACTGAGTCTCTTTTAACATCAGAAAATCCCTGCCATGGCTTGGTACTGCAAGTGGGGTTCTGTGATGTAAAAAAAAAAAAAAAAAAAAAAAATATCATGAAATATATAGTGTCTATGCCAAGAAACCATGGGGCGGCTATAGCACAAAATGTATAGCACCTATGCCAAGAAACCATAGAGCTACAAATACTCCATGGTTTCTTGGCATGATGAGAAGACGATGAGAAACCTTACTAGTAAGGAGAATATTTCCAGTGCTCAGGCAAGGGATTGGGGTTCAGCCCAATCACAGTAGTTCATACGAAGCTGTTGAGTTCTGTACCACCACCACCACCATCACCGCTATAGACACCAGCTAGCCCCAGCACGAAGAAAAGAAAGGGGAAGGCTCTAACTCCCAACTGGATGTACGAAATCAAGCGCTGACTCAGCGATGAGAAGGCCAAAAAGATTGTATCATCTATGGGAGTACCACTAATGCCGACACCATCGCTGCCACCAGAACCATGGATGTCAGCACTACCACCATTTTTTTTTATTTTTAATATCAATACTCACATGCCGCTCTATAGGCTATAGCGAGGGTTTATTAGAAAAAAAGAAAGACTAAGCTAAAACTTAAATACATGAGGCTCACGGTTCTCACTATGCTATAGGGATACAGCCAGCAGTCGTGCCTATCTCCATCCTCTCTTGGCTTCGTACTGGCTTGCCTTAAGCTATCTTCCTCCGAGTCACACCCTATCTGTATCTGTATGATTCTTCAAGTATATAAGCATAGAGCTGACCTTCTTGCCCTCTCCGATTAGTGTTTCCTTCTTCCTGAGCTATCGGATCCCAACAATCTTTTTTAGGTCTTTATTCACTGTCACTAGCTATTGTCATATATTTCCCAAATTCTTTCTTAATACTATCCCGTGTACGATGATACTGTGAATTTTGCTAGGGGCTTCGCTTTTTGTTAGGGGGCTGCGGAATCTCTGTAGTCTTGCTCTGTGAGGGGTTAGGGCACCACTGCTATCAAAAACTCTCACCCTGCTACCAAAACCCTCCAACAGCCCAAAGGGAAGAGCTAAGCTTCCAATCCAAGAAAAAGCTTATCAGCACCATGGGAAAAACACTTGGAAGGGCCCCACCACCACCACCTCTCTACCAACCACACCCAATGCCAACACTAGGGGGAAAGCCAGTATTGTGATACATAGTATCACATTGAGGAAGGACCTAGGAAGGTCAAACAGTGGTTGGAAGCTGTGAATAAGGAGGTAGAGAAGATGAGGGGGATTCACTGGCTAAGGAAGAGAAATGTATCAGAGAAGGAAGGTAAGAAAACTAGTTCAGTAGTAATTTATCTGAGAAGAGAGATGGATATCGAGAAGGTGAGGCTTAGTGAATGGTAGTACAAGTCAGTCTAGTATGAGTTAGAGAGGGGATAGAAGTAGGGGATCATACTGGGTATCACCCATATTATGGAGGAGGCTACAGGCACCACATGTATTTAGGTTGATAGTTGTATTAGTTTTGTCAGTATTTGTTCTTTCATTAATAAAGATCCTCGCCATAGCCCATCGGGCAGCATGCAAGTATTAAAAAAAAAAAAAAAAAACTATATTGAGCATGCACATGAAATAAAGGATATTTTGAGCACATTGAGTACGTTGGGACGCTGGCGGCAGAATTACTTGCATTGTGGGTACAATGGAGGACTTGAGCACATTGTGGCACCAGCAGCAGGATTACTTGTATTATGTACCCTGAGGGCATAAAACTAGGTTTTGTAATACCAGGGACGTACTAAGGTAAAAAACCGATTTCATGGAGCGTGAGAGTGGCAAAAGTTAGAAGGCCAGAAAGTGCAGGACGCGACCATCATAAGGCAATGAGGTCAGGAATGCATGGGGCACTTGGGGTACTCAGGGCATAAACTATGTGTTGTGGCGCTAGGTACCGCATTATGATACAACCTATTTTTTGCTGATGTATACAAAAATAGTACAGATGTAATATAATGCTATGTACTAGTATATGTGTATATATATCAGCTTTTAAATAAGCTGAGTATATTGCAGACCTGGAGGTCATACCAAAAAGATTCGACCTACACTTCCTTAGTACTACCCTATTCGATAAATAAATGAGTCTACTACTAAGCCTAATAGGTGATCAGTCTAGTCTATTAGTATTAGTCTTATATAATAATTCAGAGTAAGTGTTCCCCAACATAGGTAAGTCTTACCATAGTTATAACATTACCTCCCATTCTAGGGCACTTGTCTCAAGTGACAATTACTAAAAAGCTGAGAGCTAACTATGATTGTGAGCAATGTAATTAGACCCAAAAGGGTTAAAAAAGGCCACTGATGTATCAGCATACCTTATGTGCAAGGTTCTATACAGATTTTTGATCATCTGTGGCCAATGGTAAAGCTAGTATGTTTTTAAGTACTTATTCATTATCAGTGAGCTATTAAAAACCTTAATGAAGATCAAAACCCTATGGGAAAAATCTCTTTATAAGAAAAAGGTACTCATATCAAAAAATCATCTAAGTAGCTTAGCTGTAGCTATTGGACTGTAGGGTCCCAAGGCTTCCTCAGATGTCAGTCATAGAACCCTCTAACAGATTCCAATAATCTATTCAATTGGCTCCTCAGTATTATTATCTTTGTCATAGCTCTGCCAATAGACTATGTAAAGAGTGAAAGAGCTGTAATAGTGAGTCGATATAACAATAGAGCTGTAAGTGAACTCGGCTAGAGGTAGCCAAGTTACCTATCAATTCTATAGATCTGAGGGTAGTAGCAGTATAGAGTTAGAGTTCTATATCGAGTTTCAATATAATTTCTTTTCAGAGAGCTAAGGCAAATTGTGGTCCCTGGTTAGAGGTAATATAGTGAGATAGACCATATTACCTGAAGATGTTATTGATGAAAGTGTTGGTATTATCTCCAAGTGTTTTTCTGCTGGTATATAGTATTATATTTTGGTGAGCTGGTCTATGACAACTGAAATATTGTTAAAGCCCTCGGTAGTTCTCTAACAAAGTCCATAACTATCTTCTCTAAGGCTTCCTACTAGTAGACACTAGCATAAGTCTAGTTTGCCTTAGATGTCGGTTGGCTTTAGTCTTCCGGCAGGCTACATAACTAGTGATATAATCAGCCACTTAGTCTTTCCAGCCCTCTTAGTAGAAGTTTTGAGAGAGAAGTTTCTGTATTTAATGCACACCCTAATGTCAAGTTATATTACTGCCATGGCATTGTTATTGTCATAATACTTCCAGTTAATATTATTCTGATACCACAAGACCCATTATCATTCTTTACTTATTCATTATAGTTGACTCTAGGGATATTAGTCTATACATCTTCCACTTTACTAGCTTATCGAGAGGGAGCATTCGCTCTGCTGTTAGGCTTTATCAGAACATATTTAATAACATAGTCGAATTCGAAAAGTTTCCAGTTTCTGGCTCTAGTTGGATTGTTAGCTGTTGAGGTGTTGTTTAGTAGTGAAGTACTTTAGTATATAGTAGTCAGTAAAGATAGTAAACTTAATTCCAAATAGCTCTATCCTCTATTTCTTATACAATCAAAGATTGCCAGTAGTTCGTTATTGTAGATAGAGTAGTTTCATTCAGCAGGGTCAGTATTCAGGAGTAGTAATCATATAGGTAAAGAATATAGTTTCAATAATATTATTTAAAGACTTAAGACATCAGTGAGTACCTAGTCTGAGCACTCAGTTTCATAATTATAGGCAGGGATCGATTGAACTATCGTAGTCTGAGAGCACTCATAAACTTGTCTTTCTATAAAAGCAGCTCACTACTCTACACCTCCTAAATAAAGGGTATATTTCTAGTCAAGGCTTGTAAGCGGTCAGGTTGTAGCAGAGTAATTCAGAATAAATCGGTAGTAGTAGTTGGTAATGAGTTGGCAGTAGTAGTTGCAAATAAATTAGCAGTAATAATTGAGAAAGAATCGGTGGTAGTAGTTTGCCAAGCCTAGACAAGCCTGCACCTCTTTCTTCTTTGGCTGTGGATAGTCACGAATGGTAGAGAGTTTGGCTGGGTCCATCTTAATCTCGAAGCTATTAATAAAATAACCAGGAAACATAGTTTCATGCATATGGCACTCGTACATGGCCAGCTTGACTGTAAGCCCATATTTGCTCAACTTTAGCAAGTACTTCTTCTACTTATCCTTTGATAGTCTTGTTCAGTTTTGCCTTCATAGGTCAAGATATCGCACAGATACCAAACAACTCTATCGATGTTGGTGAGAATCTCATTCATTACTTCCTAGAAGGAAGTGGGTGCACTAATGAATCTGAAAGGTATGACTGTATACTTCAAATAGGCCTTTGGATATGTTTGACAGCTATCTTTTATTTGTCGCTACCTTAGATCTCTTAAGGAGTTTCAATATTAAAGGCAAAGAGTGTTTGTTTGGAATAGTAAGTTTGTTTAGTGCCCTATAATTAATACATGGTCAGAAGGACTCATCTTTCTTCTGAAAAAAAAAAAATTGGTAAAGCTGCTTTTTGACCTTAATCTTTGTATCTTCTTTATTGGTAGATGTTCATCGATATACCTCTAAAGGGCCTCATCTTTTTCTTAAGTACACTAGACGATGAGAAGGCTTCACATTTGAGTTCTTAAAAGGGATTTCATGATTCCAACTTTGGTGAGAGAGTAAGCGGCATACCTGTTGAGCAGAAAATATCAGAGTATCACAAGTAGTACTCGGGTGTGTCAATCAATAAAATATTACCCTCCTCAGAAGTGTCAATATCTTCAGAAAGAATAGAAAGCAAATCAATACAGGTGTAAGAACCATCAAACATACTATGCTTCAAAATACCATTAACATAATTAATCGAAAAGTCATTAACAAGGACTCGGACAAACCAATGATGCATTCCCTGATATCTATAACTTCAGCTCAAAATCAAAGACAAATTCCTTACTCCCTTGATAAGAGTTCAAAATAAAAGAAGAAATAAAATCAATAGAGACTTATCAGACTTTCCCAGAATGCTAATAAGATGCATATAATCAAAGGCAAACAAAGCAGAATCAGAAACCGAAATGCCAGAAAATAAAAATGAAAATGAAAACGAAGTTTTTATAAAAATCATCACCTTGCATAATCTTCATAGGCCTAACTCGTGGCCTCAAACCCAATGCCAAAGAACAATGAACATGGAGACCGCACAGTCTACAATAGCCCTAATGGTCTTCCCAATTTTGAATTTTATCTCACAACTGATAGGGAGTCCTATATACTGAGCAGAGTCCCTATGTACTCCAAGTCAGATAGTTCAGTAATCCTTTTAGATCTGTTGACAGCCTGTATTTTGAGGTAGCCAGAGTCTGTCTTTATCTTCTTTTGAGCTAGGTCGAGAGCAGTTTCATGACTTCAGAGCATTTCACTTTCTCTTTGTCTTCTTTCTTTCGCTTCAGTTTGAGTTTCTACTACTTTTCTCATCTCCTACAGTTTTACCATATCTTCTCTAGTATGCAATGACCTTATGGTTACTCTTGCTATACTTGATGCATTAGTTGCCTTTTTTCTGAATCATTGCTTCAGGTATGTCAATACTCTTCTTATTCTTTAAAAATAGAGGTGGCTGTATCGTAGAGCTGCTGCTGGAGGTGATGTTTGTTTTAGTGGTAGAAGGAGTGGAGTGCTTTTTCCTAGGCTTTCTAGGTATCGGCAATAGAAACTTCCATTAGTTCTAGTTACTTTGACAATCAGGATGACTGGCTAGAAGGTTCCAGACATCTCTGAATACTGGTGGAAACATAAGAAATAAGGATAGGATCAGAGATCTTCACCATATTATTGTACTAATACTTTATTGATTTCAGTTAAGAAATCCTGTATCTTACCCTACTGCTTATATGTCTGAATCTTTTAAGCGGCCTCAATAATAGCTGAGGAGTCATGGAATGTTGTATGTAGTAGAGTGAAGGCCATGGCATATAAGGTCAAGAGGTTCTGACAGAAAAAGGTAAGGGCAGGGCCCTTCAAATGAGAGGTTTCATTGTCATCAGTAATTCGTGAACTCCTGCTCTATCGTTGGACTAGGAAAGCAAGTCATCAAGCTCTTTTGCATTCTTATCAAACTTTTCTAGAGGAGTAATCTTTATAGGAAGTGAGGGAGGCCCCCATAGTATCAACTGATAGAGGAGGAGAAGGCATTAGATCTTAGACTCAGCTGGAGCTGCATGGAGAGATATGAGTAGGAGGAAGGTCTCATAGTAATGATTGACTTATGAGGATAATGAGGAGGTGGAGGAGGAGAGAAAGGCCTCACGGCAGTGCTTGACTCGTGGGGAAAATGAAGAGGCATAGGGTCTTATACTCAATAAGAACTATGAGGTAGGGGATGAGGAAGAGAAGTACCCATACTATCAATACCTGACAAAGGAGATGCTTCAGGGGAGAGCCTTTCGGACCTGGGTAGACTAAGGAGGCTATGCTGGCTGCTGTAATATTTGATCACACATACTTGCCAGTAGCTAGGCAATATAAATTATTGTGTTTTGCAGTTCTTGCTAGCTCTGAGAGAGAGGGGTAGATACATTACCTTGAGATACTTTTGCCAAGAGATCTATACTTACAGGCTCAGGCAATCTACATAGTGTTAGTATTCGCTTGCTCGTCATAGAGGTTGGTGACATCTTCAGGGAGAGATCTTTGAGGAAGAGGAGGCAGTGGATGAGCTTTCAGGTGCTGACATTGTAGAGGTAGAGTAGTATGTGAAGGAGCAGTGTAATGTTATGAGCGTAAGGGACTCGGCTTTGCCGTATATTAGAAATTGATGTTACAGCTATGGAGGTGTATATACAGTGGACTGGAAGGGCAGCTACTCGGCGTGGGTGTATAGTGGAGTAGAGTGATTCATAGGTGTAGTAAGGGAATGATAGGTTCAGAGTTATAGAGAACTTAGAATACTGCTAGTGTCTTGATTCTTCTAACTATACTATCACTAGCCAGCACTTATATAGACTTCAGCACAGTTATATATAACTAGTTAACAAATGAATAAATGACTGGCAATATAGCAATTTCTTATTAATAGCAATACCTATAGTAATAGGCACACATAATAGAAACATGCAAAAATAGTATGGACATAATATAATACTATGTACTAGTGCATGTGTACATATATTAGCTTTTAAATAAGCTGAGTACATTGCAGACCTGGAGGTCATACCAAAAATATTTGACACATACTTCCTTAGCACTACTCTATTCAATAAATAAATGAATCTACTGCTAAGGCTAATAGGTGATCAGTCTAGTCTATCAATATTGGTCTTATGTAATGATTCAGAATAAGTATTCTCCAATGTAGGTAAGTCTTACTGTAGCTATAATACACCTCTTCCTTACTCCAAAAGTTATTATCTTCCACTTCGACTCCTCTAGCAGGATCTGATCTTCTTTTACTACCTTCACTATTACTACCTTCACTTTCTCTCTGAGCCACCCTATATTTCAGTACCTATACCAGTTCAGGATTGTTGCTGCCAGGTCGTTGACATATGATAGCACTTCTACCTCCACACCTATCACCACCCCCCTCAGCTTTCTCTCCATCTTCTTAATGGTAGAAGCCATAAAGATTAGAAAGATAATTAGTGATAGTGGTAACCTTTACAGAACCCCTATATTCAACCTACTCCTCTCTTTTTCCTCACTATCCTACTATACTCCAAACTCTCTGCCTCCTATAAACTCTTCCAGCCATCTCCACTTCTTTTTCACCCCCTTGCTCTCTCTCTTCTCAATCCTTCCCAGGACCACCTCCTTCCTCATAATCTTAAAGTCTTCTTCTCTACCGTTACTTATACTGCTCTTTCCCCCTATACAGGCACCTCTACACCTTGGTTACTGCCCTCGCCATCACCTGGATTGCATTCCTTCTTTTGTATACTCTCAGCTAGAACCTGTAAAAGAGTTGGTCTTCTTTCTGCAGCCTGCTGGCTATGACTTTCTCCCCGATCTTTCTAATACAATTAATCAGGTTAATTAGCCTCTTCGCTTTCACTATCTTAATGTCTTTTCCTAGCTTTGGTATTATAATAACTTTTATCTTTCTCCACTCTACCAGATTACTATTCTGAATCTAGTCTTTGGCAATCTCCCTTACTAACTTATTTCCTATTGGAGTCTTCAGGGCAGCTTTGATCAATCAGTATCCGATTCCATTAGGTCCAGTACCGAATTGTTTTTGGTGCTCTGTAATGCAGCCCTTACTTCTCTTTCCACTCTCTCCCTCTCCCTTTCATCTTTCTCCCCCTCTACTTTCTCTTTTGCCTTCTCCTCCCCCACCTTCTCCTCCTCTATGTCCTCCTCTCCTACCTCCTCCTCTCCCACCTCTGCCTCCTTCTCTTCCCTCCATGCAAAATTTCTCTCTACTAGCATCCTCATTTTCTCTTCATCCCACTCCAGCTTCCTCCCCTCCTTATCTTTTAACCTTTCCATCCTCTCTATTCCTTCAAAAGGGTCCTTTACCACTCTTACTATCCTTAATAGGTTGCTATACTATTCTTCTTCTACGAACTCCCTCTAGCACTTCTTCTTTTCCTCCTAAATCTTCCACTTCATCCTTTTTACTACTACCTTCCACCTTCTTATTACTATTATGAACTATAGAGCAAAGTGCACATTGGGAGCTTTCAGAAAGTTATTTATCAATTACTGGATATCTTAATATACAAAGCCAAGTATTTAGTACTATGACATAGTGCGAAAGTATATATATATCAGAATGCTAAGGATAATTCATAAAGTATTAAGATGCTGAAGATAATTTATGAGGCATTGGGATGGTAGAAATAATTTATGAGGTGTTAGGACGTACTAATATATGAGACATATCCAATTGTTATAATACTGTGTCCATATATTAAGACGTATTTTCGTTGTTGCTAATGAAATTTACAGCTGTAATCACTTTATCTCTTTCTTCTACTCCTTCTGGCCTTTTTACCCAATCTTACTCTCTCACATTACTACTGTCCTCACTATCCCTATATATGTCTACTACTAGCTCCATAGTAATATTCACTAGTCTCAGTTTTGTAGTTCTAAAAGTGCTCTTACCAGCCTTCTCAACCTACTCAGCCTATTTTGCCAATATGTACTAAAGGTTAGTCTTCTATTAAAAATGACTTCTAGCTACTTCAGCATCTCCTCCTCTTTCTTCTACCTCTTGTTACAGCTAAGGTGGAAACTTGTCTACTACTATGGCAAGGGGCAAGGGTTCTACTACTAATTAGCTGCTACAGCTAAAGGTGAAGACTTACCTAGCAAGGAGAAAATGCTGATCCTGCAATTGAATATAATACCAATGCTGATTGACTGGACTAATTACCTATTAGACTTGGCTGTTGATTCTTGCATCATTTAGATAGGGTAGTACTACAGAAGGATATGTTATCCGAAATGCAGCTTGATATATACACTCAAGTTATAGAAGCTTTATTAATATACGCACATATATTAGTACATTCATTATCTTTATTCTATACTATTTTTGCATATTTTTATTATGTATGCCTATTACTATAGGTATTGGCATTGATAAGGAATCACTGCATTGCTAGCTAATTATTCATTTGTTGACTCCTCATATATGGCTGTGCTGAAGTCTATATAAGTGCCAGCTGGCAATAGCATAGTTAGAAGAATCAAGATACTAGTAGTATCCTAAGTTTTTACATAAACTCTAAACCTATCATTCTCTTAATATACTCATAAATCACTCTGCTCTGCTGTGTGCTACCTACCGAGTAGCTGCTCTTCCGATCTACTATATATACCTCCATAGCTATTCCAACTCACCATATTCACCCTACCATAGCTGTAATATCTGGTCCCTTCCAGTGTACAGTGAAGCTGAGCCCCTCACACCTATAATATTATACCACTCCTCTTTTACCTACTATCCTGTCTCTACCATATCAGCACTGGAAAGCTTATCCACTACCTCCTCTTCCTCAAGAACACCTCCCCAGAGATGTCACCAACCTCTATAATGAGCAAGCATTTCAAGGTAATGTATCTACTCCTCTCTCTCAGAGCCAGCAAGAACCACAAAATACAATAACCTAGGTCCAAAAAGCTCTCTTCCAAAGCATCTCCTCCATCAGATACTGATAGTATGGTTTTCTCTACAACCTGTAAATCATCCCTGATCTGAGTCAGCAAATCGCACGATGCACTCAAACCTAATCCTGAAGGACCTCTACTACTGAGTATTGATGGTGTGGGTACTTCTCCTCTTTATATCTTGCCTTATGGTTCTCGTCAAGTACAAGACCCTATGCCTCTTTATTTTTCCTATGAGTCAAGCACTGCCATAGGACCTTTCTCTTCTTCTCTACCTTCTTATTATCCCTATGAGTCAGTTATTGCTGTAGGACCTTCCTCCTCCTTATATCTCTTCTTACGGCTCCTACTGAGCCTGAGATTTAACTCCTCCTCCATCAGTTGATGCTAGGGGGGCCTCTCTGCTTTCTGCAAAAATTTCCTCTTTCAGAAAAGTTTGATAGGGATGCAAAAAAGCTTGATAACTTTCTTTTCCTAGTCTAACGATGGACTGGAAGTTTGCGAATTACTACTGATAATGAAACTTCTCACTTGAAGGGCCTTGCCCTCACCTTTTCTATCGGAATCTCTTAGCATTATATGTTATAGCTCTCACCCTACTGTGTATAACCTTTCAGAACTCCTCAGCTATTGCTGAGGCTGCTTGAAACATTCGGACACAAGCAGTAGAGTAGGATGTAGGATTTCTTAACTGAAATTGATAAAGTATTAGTACAATGATGTGGTAAAGACTCCCGACCCTGTCCTCATTTCCAACATCTCCACCAGCATTCGGAAAATGTCTGAAACCTTCTAATAAGTCATTTTGAGTATCAAAGCAATTAGAACTAATGGAAGTTTCTATTGCCAATGCTCCAAGAAAGCTTGGGAATAAGCGCTTCACTTTCTCTACTACCATCACAAATATCACCTCTGTCAGCAGCAGCTCTACGATACAGCCATCTCTAGCTCTGAAGAACAAGAAGAGCAATGACATACCTGAAGAACTGATTCAGACAAAAAGGCAACTGATGTATTAGATACAAGATGATGTCATGCTGTGAAAAGAAGTAATAGAAACCCAACTAAAGTCAAAGAAGGAGGACAAAGAGGAAGTAAAATACTCTAGAGTCATGAATCCACTTTCTCGACTAGGCCAAGAAGACAAAAACAGACTCTGGCTATCTTATAGGCCGTCGACAGATCCGAGAGGATCTCTAAACTATCTAACTTGGAGTGAATAGGGATCCTGGTCAGCATGTAGGACCTTTGTCATAGTGACCTCCTCAGTTGCAAGGTAAAATTCAAAACTAGGAAGACCGTTAGGCCTATTATCGACCGTCCAGCCCCTGCACTGATTGTTTCCTTAGCAGACTAGGCAAGGAGTTGAAGGTAAGGTTATAAGCAAGACCTGCAATGATTAAGATTCTTGAGAATCCTTTGTTTTTATTTTCATTTTCACTTTCACTTTTGTTTTCTGGCATTCTAGTTCCTGATTCTGTTTCTCCTGCTTTGGATTATATGCCTTCTATTGGCATTCTGAGAAAATCTGATACGGCATTCGTTATTTTTATGTCATCTTCTATTCTAAACTTCTGCCAGAGGGTTAAGGAATTTGTTTTCAATTTTGACACCAAAGTTATAGATATTAGCAGATGTATCATTAATTTTGTCTGAAGTCAATAGCATTCTAAAAAAGTCTGATAAGTCTCTGTTAACTTTGTTTTCTCTTTTGTTTTGAACTCTTATCAAGGGAGTAAGAAATTTATCTTTGAGTTTGAGCCGAAGTTATGAATATCGGTAAATGCATCATTATATATTTGATGGTTCTTGCACTTATATTAAGTTACTTTCTATTCTTTCAGATAATACTCTTGAAGAGGGTCATATTCCATTGATTGATGCATGCAAGCACTAGTACTCGCCACATTAATATTTTTTTTTGAGGAATAGGTATACTACTTACCTCCTCACTAAAGCTGAGATCATCAAATCCCTTTCGAAAATCCAAATACGAAGCTTTCTCATAGTCCAGTATACTTGGGAAGGAGATGAAGCTCTTTAGAGGTATATCATCAAACACCTACTAGCAGGGAAAATACGAAGCTCAAAGTCAAAAGCAGCTTTACTGATTTTTTTTCTTTTCGAAAGATAGATGAGTCCTTTCGATTGTACATTAATTATAAGGGTACTAAACGAACTTACTACTCCAAACAAACACCCTTTGCTCTTAACATCGGAACTCCTCAAAAAGACCCAAAGTAGTAAATGAGTTACCAAACTTAATCTCAAGAATGGCTACAACCTCATATGGATTAAGTCAGGTAATAAATGGCTGTCAAACATATACAACAGCTTATTCGAAGTACTCAGTCATACCTCTTAGACTTATCAACATACCTGCTTCCTTTGAAGAGATGATAGATAAGATTCCCACTTGCATTGGTAGAGTTGTTTGGTACCTAGACTCTTAATCTATGAAGGCAAGTCCGAATGAGACTATAAAAGGATAGTGGAAAAGTGCTTACCAAGTTGAGCAAACATGGGCTCATGATATGAGTTCCATGTACATGAAACTATGTTCCTTAGTTATTTTATCATTGGCCTCAAGATTAAGATACACTTGGCCAAACTCTCTACTATTCATAACTGGCCATCGCTGATAAAGAAGGTGCAAGCCTTCTAGGCTTTGCAAACTACTACTGCCAATTTGTCCTCAACTACTACCGCCAATTTAATTTATTCCGCTACAACCTGACTACTTACAAGCCTTAACCAGAGACATACCCTTTATTTAGGAGGAGTAGAGCAGCAAGCTGCTTTTATGGAACTTCAAGACAAGTTTATCAGTGCCTCCATACTATGACAGTTCGATCAATCCCTACCAATGATTATAAAACCAACTGCTCAGACTAAGCACTTGCTAGTGTCTTGAGCTTAAGAATGACATTACTACCCTTTACTCCTGCGAGTACCACTACCAAATACTGACCCCTGCTAAATGAAACTACCTCCTCTATCTATGATAATGAACTCTTAGCAATCTTTGATTACACAAATAGAGAATAGAGCTATTGGGAATTAAGTTTACTGTCTTTACTATCCACTATATACTACGTACTTTACCACCAAATAATGCCCTAACAACCAGCAATTCAACTAGAGCCACAAACTTTCCAAATCTGATTATTTCAGCCTAACGGTAAAGTGGATGCTCCCTCTTAGACTGGTGAAGTGAAAGACATATAGACTAATATCTCTAGAGTTAACAGTAATGAATGGGTAAGGAACAATAATAGGCTAGGTATCTGAAACATATTCAAAGTGATAATGATAATGCCATGACAGTAATATGGCTCAATACTGGGGTATGTATCGAATACAGAAACTCCTCTCTCAGAACTTTTACTAGAATAGCTAAAAAGACTTATGCCAATGCCTACTAGTAGGAAGCCTGAAGGAGATAGTTATGGACTTTGTTGGAGAACTACTAAGGGCTTTAATACTATTTCAGTTGTCACAAACCAGTTCACCGAAATATAGCACTGCACCATACACTAGTAAAAAATACTTTGTCAACTTGAGATATTACCAATGCCTTTAATGATGTTCTGAGGCAATTTGGTCTATCCCGCTATATCACCTCTAAACGTAGACTACAATTCACCTCAGCCTTTCCAAAAGATATTACAGAACTCCAACTTAATACCACTTACTACCCCCAGACTAACAGAGTCTCTGACATATAATGTCTGGTATTGTAGAGAGTGTGTAATACAAACTTCCAAATAGTATCTCTACATCTTCCATGACCAAACTATGGCAGAGATGACTGGATTTAGGAAATAGTTGAGAATCTTTATAGATTATTGGAATCTGTCCGAGAGTTCCACGATCAACATCCGAGGAATTCTTCGGGACCTTATAGTCTAATAAAGTATTGATACTCATGGGATAGAGTATATCACACAAATGGGAATTCTGTACTACCATGCTACTTGTATAGTTCGTTGACGTGAGTACCTTTTCCTTATAGAGACTTTTTCCAACTAGGTTTTATCTTTAGGAAGGTTTTTAATGGCTCACTGATGATGAGTAAAAGACACACTAGTCTCACCATCAGCTATGGACAACTACGGTTCAGCTTGTGTGTTACCTTATGTATAAGGTACGTCAATAGCTAAAGTATAAGATTCATAATCCCAATTAGTTTAGTTTTCTATTAGTGATTGTTACTCGAGACAAGTACCCTAAATGGGGGGGTAATGTTACAGCTAAGGTAGAAACTTGTCTACCACTGTGGCAAGGGGCAAAGGTTCTACTACTAATTAGCTGCTATGGCTAAAGGTGAAGACTTACCTACCAAGGAGAAAATGTTGACCCTGTAATTAAACATAAAACCAATGCTGATTGACTGGACTAATTACTCATTAGGCTTGGCTGTTGATTCTCGCATCATTTGGATAGGGCAGTATTACAGAAAGGTATATCATTTAGAATGTAGCTTGATATATACACTCAAGTTGCGGAAGCTTTATTAATATATATATATGTGTGCCGGGCCATTCATAACAAACGTTCCAGTGGCCACTGGCCCGGGCCACTCACCACTGGCCCGGACCAGTGGCCACTAGCCCGGACTACTCAATGGAACGCTGGTTCGTGACTGGCCCGGGCCACTCAGAATTTGAATTTTCTCATTCTACCTACAATTCACCCTCTCAAACTCACACACACACACTCGCGTATCCACACATCCACTATTTGATAAAACAGCGTCACTAAAGACCTCTCCCTGCCACAGGAAAACACAGCTCTACCAAGGACCCCTCCAGCGACAGGAAAAAACAGCTTCATTAAGGACCGTCTCCGGCGAAAAAAAAAAAAAACAGCAGCAGCAAGGACCTCTCCGGCGACAGGAAAACACAGCTTCATCAAGGACCCCCAGCGACAGGAAAAAAACAGCTTTATCAAGGACCTCTCCAGTGACAGGAAAAATCAGCTTCATCAAGGACCCCTCCGGCGACAGGGCAAAAAAAAATACAGCGTGATGAATGACCCCCTCCGGCGACAGGAAAAACAGCTTCAAGATTGCAATGAACATCTTGAATAATGTCAAATGCTCGATCTTCTATAATAACCTCATGATGGTATTCGTTTTGGGGAGGATTCGCTTTGCGCATTAGAACGCCATCCTCATTAATAAAAAATTTCTAATTTGTTAATATCTTATTAATCTCATTATAGGTTATACTTACCTTAGCAAGAGTTTTAACATTATTCTCAGCTGCTGAAGACACGGGCCGTTCTGGATCACGACAGAAAATTCGGATTTCACGTAACTTCTGAGGTTCCATTTGATATCTATTTGTATGATCCCGAGATTGAATATATAGCTTGAATTGATGGCAAATTTCGGGTGTAAAAGGCTCCATAGGTAAAGATTGTTAAGGAATGAGGCTGAAAAGTAATTACCAGTTTAGGTAAATAAGATAGGCTTGGCGTTGTATACTAGAGAAGTGTATGGTACAGAATGCGATATATGTAGAATACATTCAAAATACCGACAGCATGGAAAAATATCAAGTTTAAATACTTGAGTAAATAAAACAAAAAAATAAACAAATGATTTAGACAATTACAATTCCGAACCTTCTAGTATTTTAACAGCCACCAACATACCAACATTCTGTTGTAGTTCTGTACGCAGAACAAAAAGGTCAATGCGTTGTACTAGTATGTGATCACGAACCAGCGTTCCGTTGAGTAGTCCGGGCTAGTGGCCACTGGTCCGGGCCAGTGGCCACTGGAACGTTGTTACGAATGGCCCGGCACATATGCATTAGTATATTCGTTATCTTTGTTCTGTACCATTTTTATATGTTTTTATTATATATACCTATTACTATGAGTATTGGTATTGATAAGGAATCGCTGCATTACCAACTAATTATTTATTTGTTAACCCCTCATGTATGGCTATGCTAAAGTCTATATAAGCGCCAGCTGGTGATAGCATAGTTAGAAGAATTGAGACATAAGCAGTATCTTAAGTTTCTCTATAAACTCTAAACTTATTATTTTCTTAATATACCCATAAATTGCTTCACTCCACTATGTGCTCTCCACTGAGTAGCTGCCCTTTCGGTCTACCAAGTACATCTCCATAGCTATTCCAACTCACCGTATTTACCTCACCATAGCCGTAACATCCAGTCCCTTCCAGCACTCACTAGAGCCAAGCTCCTCATGTCTATAATACCTCTTTCCTACTCTAAAAGTTATTATCTCCCACTTCAACTTCTCTAGTAGGATCTGATCTTTCTCCACCACCTCCACCATTATTACCTTTACTTTCTACCTGAGCTGCCTATATTCTAGTACCCATGCCAGTTTAGGATCATTGCTGCCAGATTATCAACATATGATAGCACTTCTGTTTTTGGCCCCATCACTATCTTTCTTAGCCTTCTCTCTATCTTCTCAATAGTAAGAGCTATATATATAAAGAAGA